>JAFVLL020036230.1:17500-21200 GCA_021397915.2 Tor tambroides | reverse complement strand
TTTTTTTTTTTTTTTTTTTTTTTTAATCTGGCTTGTATTCTGTGTGTTTTTATAATTTTTCAACCGAGTGGCTGTTGTAAATGTGCTATACAAATAAAATGAACTTGAACTTATTCACCCCTAAAAGGTGCAAAAAAAGGTATTTCAAAACCCTTCATGTCAATCAAACTTGAATAAATTATTAGCTGTCTGTGACTTTGTTTTTCAGTCTGGCCATCATGTATGGCACATCTACTACTTTGATGATGGTTATTTTTGGAGCTTGTCCCCAGTCCCATTCCCCATTCACTTCACCATATAGGAAAGAGCATTCTTTATCCTATGGTCATCCACAGAAGACAACAATTTTTAACATGTTTGAATGATATCGGGATGAGAAGATGATGACTGAATTGTCATTTTGAGTGAACTATCCCTTTAAGAACTATATGTGCTATTTCTTCTGTATTGACATTGATAGGAACAATGTAAAGGTTGAAGGTTCAGTCTCAAGTAAGGGTGAACTAGGTCTCACAGATTACTGAAATCACAAAAACTCTCTATGGCCATTACACTTTTATAATGCTATTATGTGCATGTATTTCCTCCAACTTTTGGATTCTACAGTAAATACTGTGGTCAAAAGTGTATGCCAGATGAACTCATGCAGCTAATTTTATCCATCATCCAAAAGAGACCAAGTAGCCCAATTTTTTCCCCCAGCAGCCCAACATCATCCTCTTTTCATCTGATTCGTATAAGATTTGTAAAAAAAAGTTCCCATCCCATTCTTGTTGCGGCATTTCTCTATCATCCGTTCTGAAAAGAAACTGAGAACAGAAACCATCATGAGACTGAACATCACAGTCGGTCGACTCCTAAGTAAACATCTCGGGCCTAATGACTCGCCCATCTTCTCCACCTCTCCAATTAGGTTCAGTCACGGGGGTGAGAGAATCTTCTAATGCCTGCTAATCTCTAACACACACACGGCCCTCGCTCCCACTAACACAGCCTGGAGATAATCATTGAACCACCCAGGCAGCAAGAGTGAGCGTGTGGAGGAATGAAACGAGTCCAATCCCTGCAAACCTTCCTCATCAACCAATAAATGGAGAATATGCAAATGCTGATTTGGTAGGAGGAGTACTGTAGGGTTTATAGGGATTAGTGCTTGTTCAGCTCAGCTCCCTGCACAGCTAGCACACTAATACAGGTGTTGGTAAATTGTTGTTAGCCTCCAGCTAATTTGGTTCCTTTCACTGTGGCATTGTGCTAGCAGCCTGGCCATTTGTAGTTGTGTTTGCTCTTTGGCAGGGAGAAATCTCACTGCTGTGGTGGGTCTGATATGATCCTCTGCTTGGCTCAGAGTCCACACTCTGGGCTACTTTGGATCATCTTAATGAGGCTCTTAAAGCCAAAGTCCTGCTGAGAGGCCAATGAAGACCTAGAAGATGCTGATTCCATCTTTTGTTGGATAAGATCTTGTTTCGTAAATGCTCATGCTCATGAGGTTTGTTTAGTATGAATTTTGGCACAATATCAATTTCGTAAGTAAAACTGAGAACCCATTCTTGCTCAAATCAGTCGTGGCTGATGTGGGAACGAGTGTAGAGGTTAGCGACTTAGCATGTTTCCAGACGAGAGGTTGAGTTGCACACAAAGCTGAACCTCAGAGAACATCGGCAGTTCAAAGAAGTCATTAGGATAGTCCAGACGCACGACAAAAGGGAGATTTGAAGTCTGCAAACAGAACTGATGGAGAAACCTAAATCAAACATAGATATCCGCTATAAGAAGCTTTCTCTTATTATAGCATTTCATAGAAAACAAAAGGCTCAGTGCTTACTTTTTCTCTTAGGAAAATCTGGGAATCTCCCAAGCCCTAAAAATCTCTCAAGCTCTATCTATCTATCTGTCTATCTGTCTATCTATCTATCTATCTATCTATCTATCTATCTATCTATCGTAAAATATAGCAGTTGCTGGCAATTGACTGAGTTGTGTTTTTAAAGTCAAGTTTTCTGTATGTTTTAGAACCTGATTCAATTAAAGACAATTATTGATCACCTTGGAATTATAAGGTTCTATCTGACATTTCTGTCAAAATGGAGTCTTTCACATATTCTTATTCTGTGACAACTTATTTACATTATGTGATGTTTCTTTTGTAAGCTGTGTACATTTTGGGCCTTTTTTTAGAAAACAAAAAGGGTTCTATCTACAGAAGTCTATGGAATGCAAAAACTTTGAAGATCAATATCTCAAAATTGCTCAGAATGCAGATAGAACCTTATAATTCTCATTTTAATTTGTATAGTTCATGTAAAAAGCATCTATTCACTTGTGTTTTAAAGAACCTACACGAAAAAGGTACAGCTTTCACTGGTGCACTGGTACTTTTGAAAGGTACTAATATGTACCATGAAGATACTGATATGTGACCCTGGACCACAAGTCATAAGTCGCTGGGGTATATTTGTAGCAATAGCCAAAAACACATTGTATGGGTCAAAATGATCCATACAAATGATTTTGAAAATGATTTTTCTTTTATATCAAAAATCATTAGGATATTAAGTAAAGATCATGTTCCATGAAGATATTTTGTAAATTTCTTACTGTGAATATACCAAAACTTAATTTTTGTTTAGTAATATACATTGCTAAGAACTTCATTTGGACAACTTTATTGGCGATTTTCTCAATATTTTGATTTTTTTCTTTTTTTGCACCCTCAGATTCCACATTTTCAAATAGTTGTATCTCAGCCAAATATTGTCCTATCCTAACAAACCATACATCAATATAACGCTTACTTATTCATCTTTCAGATGATGTATAAATCTCAATTTCGAAAAACTGACCCTTATGACTGGTTTTGTGGTCCAGGGTCACATACCGTATGTACACTTCAGGTATTAATATGTACCATGGACAGCTCCAGTACTTTTTTTTTCTGAGATCGAGGAGCTTCATTTTTCCTTTAGTAACAAAAAAACCAAAGATCTGTTGTAACATGAACAACTTTTCTTCAAAGAACTATACACAGCTTTTGCTAGGATGCTGCAAATAACAGTGAAAGAACCATAATTTTTATTGTATCTCAGATGGTGAGTGTTTAACAAATGGCTTATTTTGGATACTGAGCATTCATTCCCTCATTACTGATCCAGATTATTTCACTGGCACATCAGATCTCTTGATTCCTATGTGATGCATTTGCATGTTATGCATATGTATAACTCTGGTTTGCAAAATTCCATCAGATTCACAGCCTGACCTATTTTTTTCGCTCATGATGTATAGATGTGATTGATTTGTATTATTTGATTTGCGATTTATTGTTTACATCCTATTATATTTAGCTATATTTTTATATATATATAGTATTTTGTTCATTTATTTATTTAGTCTATCTGAAAAATATATGTAGAATTATTATATTTATAATTAATATTTGAGTATAATTAATAAATTACATATTTTTAAATTGTTTAAAAAAAATTTTTTTAAAAAGGGACATATCAAATACTAAGAAATTTTTCACTTCATTTTTCACATAAATTTGTAGTATAATTTATACATATATTTATATCTCAACTAATTATATTTATTTTTAAAAAGCTTTCACTGGGGAGTACCTTTAAGGTAAAAATATGTACCTTTTAGGGGTAAATAAAGTGCAAAGATGTAACTTTTAAAAAGGGACTGGCTCAGG
>JAFVLL020036230.1:0-12500 GCA_021397915.2 Tor tambroides | reverse complement strand
ATCATTTTAAAGAAGGAATAATGAAAGCTGATATCAGTAGCCTTCTATAAAACTCCACTGCATTTGTTCAGTAACATCTGAAAGAGGATTGTCAGCTGACATATGGGTCTATTCATACCAGCGGCCAACAAACGTTTGAACAAGAGGTGGAATTTAAACAGTTGGACAATAAAATCTGCTTTAAAGGATTGGAGCATATGGTGTGGCCTCAATGGCTGTAGAGGAAACGGTTTAATTCACAACTTTGATATGTTTAATGATACAGTATAGTGCAGTTTTGCTCCATTTGAAGACTTGAATCGTACTTTCCTCTAGTGATATTGGTAAAATATGTTCATTTGTGAATTGTACTTTTTAGTATGAAAGCCTTTCCACAGCTTTACAGGAATTAAGCACAAATGAAACATTAAACAGAAAGAGATAACTGTTATTGAATGTATTTCATCATCAAAAGCACCAGTGTTAGATTAGTGGCAGGCAAGAGCCCGTCTTCTGAATGCAGGGCCCCCAAGTATTAAACAAGGGGAAAAGCAAGGTTCAGAGATCTTGGGTTTACACTGACACCTACTGGTGAGAATAAGGCATCACACATGAGCGCTGTTGGTTACAGGTGTGGACGGAGTGATAAAGCGAGTAGAAATTTGGCATAACATTTTCTTAAGAAAACTAAAAGAAAAAAAGTCAAAATGAGGCAACACATCATGTAGAACGAAACTACTTCATTAATCTAGGCCAGTGATGTGACAACATATATATATTTTTAGAAGTAATAATTATCAATTGAAATATTATTTTGTTAAAATACAGTTTGCAAAATGTTTTTAATTAGGACAAAATAACTCAAAAAAATCCCTCTTTCTTTTTCTTTCTGTCTCTCTATTCAGTCTCTAAGTAAACAAAAGAGAAAGAAAAACACCATAACTGGGTGGTAAAGTTTAACATATGAAATAAATTCACACTGTGAGATATAAAGCTGAAAATGTGAGATTAAATATAAATATGAAAATATGAGATTAATATGTAACATGAAAAACAAAATAAATTTGCCGTCTAAAAAAAAAAAGAATTAGATGCTGGTTATTGTAACTTTCAGTTTTTTTTCCCCTCTGTGGTGTAACTCAACCAATCAAAACTATACTGTGTTGTTTTACAATATTTTTTTAAAAAATTCATACAGAATGTCTTGGAAATCATGTACTAGATGCTAGAACTGCCAGTGAGTCAAAAGTCCATTTAGCCCATGTTTGTATAGAAAAACATTCAAAAAGCACAAAAATGTTCCACGACAAACTACAAACCATTGCCATTCAAAGGACGTTTGCATACCAAAATCATTAGGGTACTAAGAATGTGATGGGACTGTGATATAAAATTAATACTGATCTAAACTAACCTTTCTTTCTTAATAAAATTACTTGTATGTTCAGTATTCTAACAAATATTAAATGATAAAATCCACATTTCAGCTCTGACATCCTCCAGTGGTGCTGTAGATGAGGAGTCTCCAAGTGGATCTGGAAGTGTTGACTGATGCAGTCTCCACTGAACAATGCCTGAAAGAATGGGATAAATGGAAATACAGTAAAATATCTGACAACACCAGCCAGTTTATGCAAAATGTTGGACTCAGAAAATCTGAAGTTCTCTGTGATGTCTGTGAGGAAACAAAGATGAAAGCCTTGAAGTCCTGTCTGGTGTGTCAGACCTCTTACTGTGAAACACATCTGGAGCCTCATCTGAAAGTCCTGAGCTTAAAGAAATACAAACTGATGGATCCTGTGGAGAATATAAAGGACTATATATGCCAGAAACACGAGAGACCTCTGGAGCTGTTCTGTAGAGATGATCAGACACGTGTGTGTGTGTTTTGCACTGATGGAGACCACAAGACTCACAACACTGTTCCTCTAGAGGAGAAGAGTAAAGAGAAGAAGGCAGGAGAAACTAGTAACATTAAAATACAATAATCTGGTTTCAATAACAATTAATTAAATGTGCCTGTGTGTTCTGGTTTGTCTGTATATACTCATATGATGAAGACACAGAAAGATGTGCAGCAAATGATCCAGGACAGAATCAAGAATATTCAAGACGTCAAACACTCAAGCAGAACTCAGAAAAGTGAGAGGATATTGAATATTAGATGGGTAATGATTTGATTTGCCTTAAAAATAAATCTGATTATTTAAAGTAATACTGTATTTTTCAGAAAAACACAGAGCGAGAGAAAGCAGCCAGCGTTGAGCTCTTCAGTGATCTGATGCGCTCCATTGAGAGATGTCAGGCTGAGCTGCTGGAGATGATGGAGGAGAAGCAGAAAGCAGCAGAGAAACAGGAGGAAAAGCTCATTCAAGAGCTGCAGCAGGAAATCACTGAGCTCAAGATGAGAAACACTGAGCTGGATCATCTCTTACACACTGTCTGCTCACATCACAGGACAACACTCACACTCCTCATGCTGAGGGATTTCTCCTCTCTCCTGCTGTAGATTGATCCATCCCTGTGCAGTCCTCCACACACCAGGAACTGGCCTGAGATCAGTATGAACACTGATGTGAGTGTGGAGACTCTGAGGAGAGCTCTGACTCAACTGCAGGAAACTCTAGATGAGAAACTCAATGAATCTGGTAGGTCAGTAGAAATACTGCACACAAAATTTCTTTGACTTGCAGTCATGCTTTATCTAGGGAAATATTATGGCTGCAGAGGTCACAAATGCTCACCAATTTAATTAATCAAAGCAATACAGTTAAACGGAATATTGTGAAATATTATTATAATTTAAAATGACTGCTTTCTGTTTTCATACATTTTATAAAGTAATTTATTCTCGGTAATTTATTAATTAATTAGTCATTTATTTTCAGCAGCTATTATTGCAGTCTTCAGAGTGACATGACTGCTCATGATATGTTGTTCAATATAATATCTATCAATCTAATATGCTGGTTTTGTGCTCAAGAAACATTTCTAATCATTATCAATGTTGAAAACAGTTATGCTTCTTTTTTCAGGAGTTTTTAAAATTTTTCTAAATAAAAAGCAATTATGCGACAACAAACTAGCATTTGGATGTTGGTTTATCCACACTTGTTGATGTTTTATTAGTATTTGCCTCCACAGTGTTAAGGGTGATGCAGCATTATACAGGGTGCAAATGTGCCATTTGTACATTTCTCTCACATTCAGAGATACAGATATACGACAGTTGAACATATAATCACTTGTACCAACTATTTTTTGTTAAATATTAAACACATCTAAATCTTTGGTATTCCTCATTATTCTCAGCAGTGATATCTTGTCAGTTTTCTCTCTGTCTGTCATGTGTGTTTCTGTTGTCTGTCTGATGGCCTCCTGCAGCTCTGTTTGTTCAGCAGGTAGTGATTAAAGCCTCATGCACATGTGGAAGTATCACATTCCCTCACTTCTCCAGCTGTTAGGAGAACAGGAATACAGAAATAGCATCAGTTTGGACGTGTGTCTGAGATCATGTGCTTGTATAAGGTCTCTCTCTCTCTTTCTCTCACTGATGGACTGCACACACAACATTCAGTTGAGTTGCTGAAAATGCAGCCATTTGCGTTAGTCAGCCGTTTTAAAGCCGTTTGGCTCATTTGTGCTCAGAACCGAGGCAGCAGGAGTGAGTCTCATCAGACCTGCAGTCATACACTGATGTGTCCACTCAGATTGACTGATTGAGATTTTTAACACTAACTGTGCTCACTTTAACAAAATTATGGGCTATAAACAGGTTGTTTGTTATTGAGTATTTTTAGTGGATTTCAAATAAATAATGCATACACATAAAGACTGAAATTATAATTATATATAAATAAATAATAAATAATTTATTATAAATAAATTATATACTATATATACATATATTTATATATAATATATATAGTATGTTTTGATTTTTTGTAATATATTTCTTAATTCCTGTTAAAAAGATAAATATTGTAAGTTATTTTTTCTTAATTTCTATAAGCTTATTGGTTATATATGTGTGTGTGTGTGTGTGTTAATAATATAATATTTTTTATTTTTATATTTTTTTCTAATATATTTGTAAATGCATGTAATGTATTTGTAAATTTTGAATATAGATTTTTTGTAATTGCTGTTAAAGATTGTAAATATTCTAATTAATTTTTTCTTAATTGCTTTAAGCCTTATTGATTTTTTTTAATATATATGTATATGTATAATATTATTATTATTATTATTATCTAGTATTTAAGTTTTATTAACCTTTAAATAATATAATATATAGTGAATATAAATAATAAATAATTTTATAAATATAAAATATAAATTTTTAAATATTTTTTTACAATTTTAGAATTCCGAGTACATTTAAAATAAATCTTAATGGCTGTTGTTTTATTGTAAATATTTTATTGAAAATATATTGTCATTATAGAAACCTATTTTTTTCTTAAATAAGATAAATATTTGTATTACATTCTACAGGAGAATTACTTTTTTCCATTTAAAAAAAAAACTAGCAGGCTTGATTAGTGTTTTGTCGCACTTTATTTAAGCAATCAAGTGCCTAATTGTGTTTATATGATCACAGCATATTAAAAATAAAATATATTTTTAATATGCATATTCACATATACATAACATGCATATATATACGTATATAAATACATACATTTTCATCAAAACATTATTAAAGAATCACTGGAATCACTCCTTCCACTGATCTAGTGTGTAAACTAATATTAATAGTTAATCTGGCTGATTGTCACTAAACTGACCTTACAGGTTTGCCACATAGAAATATATAGCTTGATATAATAGATCATACAACCATTCATGTAGTCTGTACATGCAGCTCAGAAAGCAGATAAGGAAATCACAGTTTGAAGAGGCCAAGTAAAAGCAGCTCGATTATTAACTAGACTCCAGCAATCATTGACTAACGAAATATCTGATGGTGGACAGTCAGACTGTTACACAACGTTATATAACAGGCTTCATTCGAAGGGGGTATTTCTTAAAAAAGGGTGTGGGGTTTGGACAGCAAGATGCTGGTCTGAAATGCTCTGCATTTCCAGGAAGAAATGTCTGGTTGAGCAATGCATTGAGTTGTTATTATTGTCCAGAGTTCAGATGTTTGAGCAGAAACACTGCTGCTTTTCCGTCAAGCTTCCAGGCAGCGAGTTCCAGGCCGTTTCCAGTAGATAATCTCTCAAAATGTAAATATCGGCCCGATATGAAAAATTATGCCGATATGCCTTGCCGATAAGATGAATGAGTCACATGTGCTGCTGTTGAATACAAGGAGCTCTAAAAGATTTTTTACAACTCTTTTGCTTTAGACCATCTACAAATGTTAATGCATCTGTCTGAAAAACCTCCAGCGATTGATTTATTATTTTCAAAGCTTTCAATGTACTGTCATTATAAAAGAACTTCATTATTGTTTATTTAATTCTAACAAGTAAGTTTTTGTTGAAAACAACCAAAATTAAAAGTTATTTGTTTCTAATCTCTGCACAGGAGAGACTTGGTGTTGTTTCCATACAAAAGGGAATATATATCGTATCTATGGAAGCCTGTTTCCGTCACTGAATAAAGTGTCACAATTACCTTTTTTATTTTTTTATCTCATAATTCTGACTTTTTTCTCGCAATTGATGAGCGTCAACTAATAAGCTTGTTTCTGGAACAAATTAGAGGAAAAAGTCATCAAATCTCACAATAATTGTAGTAAAAATTACCCAACAGAGATACATACATTCAAAAAGCTATTCTGACTTTTTTCTCAGAATTGTGATATAAACTCGCAATAGCGAGTTATAAAGTCCAGTTCTGAGGAGAATAAAAGACATATGTTCTCAGAATTGTGAGTTTATATTATACTCTCAATTGTGCGAGTTTATATCTGACAATTCTGACTTTTTTCTTAGAATTGTGAGATATAAACTCGCAATTGCACATTATAAAGTCCAGTTCTGAGGAGAAAAAAGACTCTGTTCTCAGACTTAATTTCTTAGAATTGTGAGTTTATATCTCACAATTCTGTGAAAAAGTCAAAATTGTGAGATAAAAAGCAGAAATGGGCTTCCATAGGTATCGGCTATCAGGCAAAACGACTTAAAAAATATCGGCATATCGGATATCGGCAAATCCAATATAAACTCGCAATTCTGACTTTTTTTTTCTCACAATTGCGAGTTATAAATCCAGTTCTGAGGAGAAAAGACTGATATGTTCTCAGACTTCATTTCTCACAAGTGAAAGTTTATATCTCACAATTCTGTGAAAAAAAGTCAGAACTGCAAGATGTAAACTCGCAATTGTGAGAAAAAAAAGTCAGAATTGTGAGAAAAAAAGTCGCAATTACCTTTTTTTATTTTTTTATTCAGTGGCAGAAATGGGCTTCCATAGGTATCGGCTATCAGGCAAAACAACTTAAAAAATATCGGCATATCGGATATCGGCAAAATCCAATATAAACTCGCAATTCGGACTTTTTTTCTCACAATTGCGAGTTATAAATCCAGTTCTGAGGAGAAAAGACTGATATGTTCTCAGACTTAATTTCTCAGAATTGCGAGTTTATATCTCACAATTCTGTGAAAAAAAAGTTAGAATTGCAAGATGCAAACTCGCAATTGTGAGAAAAAAAGTCCGAATTGTGAGATAAGTCGCAATTATCTTTTTAATTTCTTTATTCAGTGGCAGAAACGGACTTCCATAGGTATCAGCATTGGCTATCGGCCGAAATGAGTTGAAAAATATCGGCATATCGGCAAAAATCCAATATCGTGCATCTCCAGTTTGCGGTTCACGATTGATGGACTTTATCCATCACCTGCAGCACAGCGTCCAGAATGGATGGCCCCAGATCCAGACTGAACGTGAAAGCTGAGTCCGTTTGGTCCGGCTGCGTTTCCTCAGGGTTTGTTTGGGTGGAATCTCGTCCGGAGCTCAGGCTTCCGCGAGCAGGACTCCAGCTGATGCCGCTGGGCTCCGTTTGCGAACAAACGTCCTCGTCTTCCTCCGTGTCCAGAAGGGGAAGCGAGCTGCATTTGAGCCTCTGATCGGCCGGAGCGTGCTCCCAGATGGGGCTGCAGCGGCCCGTTTCGTCCACTTTAACGCGGGGCGGTTTGGGCGGCGGCGGGAGGAAGAGGTTCTGCTCACTCTTTGAGCTCTGCAGCAGGAGACTGTGGCCCTCCTTTAGGAAGGAAAGGTCGCCGAAACTGTCTGTGTGTCCGCTCGCGCCGATGTGAGACAGGTGACGGAAATCACCCAGAGGAAGGCTGATCATGTTGACTGATAAAACCTCCTTTCGGTTCGATAGCCTCCTCTGCCAGCGTCCAGATGTGGGTTTGCGGAGTAACGACGTCCTCAAGGGCATCTTAAGACTTCAGCAGTGTGACATGTGATGAGCGTCTCCCAGTTACTGGTGGCAGAGAGCTTGGTTCTGGAACAGATTAGAGGAAAAAGTCATCAAACCTGACAGTAATCGTTATAAAAATTACCCAACAGAAATATGTACCATTCAAAAAGTTTGGAGTCATGTTTTTGAAAGAAAGAAATATTTTTATTCAGCAAGGATGCAACATAAAAACTATTATTAATCTATATATATTAAATCTTCTCTATATACATACATATATACACATATACACATACATATATATATGTATGTGTATATGTGTATTTATATAGAGAAGATTTAATATATATAGATTAATAATAGTTTTTATGTTGTTTTTATTATACACATTAAATATTTTTATATTTTTTAATTTCAAATAATTTTAATTGATGTTAAAAATTGTTTTGTATATCTATATATATTTTTGCATTTCGAATAAATACATTTTTTCTTAGTGGCTGTTAAAAATTGCAAATATTGAAACATTTGTTTTTTCTTAATGTTATAAGACTTATTGATTTATTAGCCTGTATATCATACATTTGGAGTTTCGTGTCAAAATGAAAAAATAATTTTATTTATGAAGGATGCTTTAAAATGATCAAAAGTGACAGTAAAGACATTTATAATGTGACAAAAGATTTCTATTTCAAATAAATGCTGTTCAAAAGAACAGCATTTATAATGTGACAAAAGATTTCTATTTCAAATAAATGCTGTTCTTTTGAACTTTCTATTCATCAAATAATCCTGAAAAATAAAATGTATCACCGTTTCCACAAAAATATTGGGCAGCACAACTGTTTTCAACACTGATAATAATAATAAATGTTTCTTGAGCACCAAATCAGCATATTAGAGTGATTTCTGAAGGATCATGTGACACTGAAGACTGGAGTAATGATGCTGAAAATACAGCTTTGATCACAGAAATAAATTACATTTTAACAGATATTCACATAGAAACAGCTATTTTAAATCATAATAATATTTCACAATTTTTACTGTATTTTTGACTTTGTCTGGTCCAGCACATGCACTGTAGCTGTGTCTCAGACATAACTGTTCATTTTAACCAATATTTGATTAAGATTAGATCAAGAATGTTTAAGTTTTCTTCCAGCTGGTTACAGATTAACAGTTGATATTGCGACATCTTTACAGCCTCTGGCATGTTTCGTCTTCTCACCTGCTGCAAAAATGACTTTTGATTCTTCCGTGAGAACGTAAATGAAATCACATTTACACGTATTTTAATTGCACAATTACATTCTGGACTCATGCGTAACCAGTGACCTGCATTCTCAGAGCATGTTCTCATAAAGCGCTCTCATTAAAGTATGAATATGGCTAAATTAGTTGGGTATACAGAGTAATTAGTCCCATTTGTTGTGATAATGTTCGTAGGAAGCTCTTTCCTCCAGCTGGCATCGGCGCAGACGGTCACGGCCCTGTTTCGCGGTTTACAGTTCATTAGATCAGCTTTCGTGACTCGCAACACTCACTCTTTAAATTTGTATGGCACTACAGAAAACATGTTTTGTTGGCCAATAAAGGTTTTATCGGCACTTTAGCAGCAGCGGGAGACGGCGAGCACATAAAGGCATTCCTCTACAAACATGCAACAAGAAGGAGGGAGGATAGAAGTGAATTGTTTTTAAGGAAATGCATGATTTTCGAGGGTTTCAACTGATAAATCACCAAAACAACCAATTACTACATCATTTTTTTCCAGTTTAAACCTTTAAAATGATATTTGTTTGTTTGTTTGTTTGTTTGTGTCTTACCTGGAAAGGTGTGCAGGTGTTTCACACCCACATCTGAACATCTGAGGTCTGAAGCCAACAAACGTTAGAGGCGTTTCTGCTAACATGACAAGACTTGTTAGGCTATAAAACAGGTTGAATGGAGCGATTCTCTAAATAGCATTGGATATCCTGCCACAAAAACCTAAATAATAATCGTCTTTTGTTGATATTGATGTCATATTGATGCTTTTTTTTTGAGAATAGTGTACACTTTTTCACTTTCAACATCATTATATATAAAGCCATAAATCTGGCTACATTTTTAAAAATAAAGGTGGGTTTTTGCAGCAAATGCCATTTAAAAACCATTTTTGGTTCCCCAAAGAACCTTTCCGTGGTCAGTTCCTAAAAAGAAACATTTTTTTTAAGTGTAAAGAACATTTTAATAATGTAAAAAATCTTTTTCCACTATAAACTCTTAAAAAATAGGATCTACAAGTGAGTTTTTGCAGTGATGCCATAAAAGAACCATTTTTGATTTCCCAAAGAACCTGGTTCCTAAAATAACCACTATTTTCTGGGTGTGAAGAACATTGATCTAAAGCCTTTTTTCCACTATACAGAAACTTTTGTTCATTCCATGGACATTAAAGGTTCTTTATGGAACCATCAATGCCAATAATGAAGAGCCTTTGTTTTTAAGAGTGTAGAAGAACCATTTTTGGTTCCCCAAAAGAATATTTCAGTGATCGGTTCTTCAAAGAAACATTGTTTTCTTGGTTTGAAGCATATTTTAATGATATAAAGAACCCTTTTCTACTATAAGGAACCTTTTGCACAATGGAAAGATTCTGTAGATGTCAAACGTTCTTCATGGAATCAGGACACCAGTGAAGATCGTTTATTTTTAAGACTCTAGAACCATTGTTTTTGCTTCTCCAAAGAACCTTTCAACGGTCAGTTCTTAAAGGAACCATTTTTTCTTAGTGCAAAGAACAATTAAACACCTACAACACCTTTTTTCGCTATTAAGAATCTTTTGCACAATTGAAAGATTCTATAGATGTTGAAGGTTCTTCATAAGAACCATTTTTGGCTCCATTAAGAACGTTGCAGTGAACAGTTCTTAAAATAACCATTCCTTCTTAGTGTGAAGCACATTTTAATGATCTGAAGAACCTTTTTTCACAAGAAAGAAGCTTTAGTGGTTCCATGGATGTTAACGATTCTTCATAGAACCATCAGTGCCAATAAAGAACCAAAATTTTCCATTTTTAGTTCCCCTAAGAACCTTTCAATCATCAGTTCTTCAAAGAACAATTATTTTCTTGGTGAAAAGAACATTTTAATGATCTAAATATTCTTTTAAACTATAAAGAACCTTTTGCACAATTGAAAGATTCTGTAGGTATTGAAGGTTCTTCATGGAACCAAGACAGCAAAGAAAAACCTTTATTTTTAAGAGTGTACAAGAGCCATTTTTTTGTTCTCCAAAGAACCTTTCAATAAACAGTTCTTAAAATAACCATTTCTTCTTTATGCTTACATTTTAATAATCTGAAGAACCTTTTTTCACTATAAAGAGTGGTTGGAACCATCAATGCCAATAAAGAACCATTCATTTTTCAAAGTCTAGAAGAACCATTTTTGGTTCCACAAAGAACATTTCAGTAAACAGTTCTTTAAATAGCCATTTCTTTTTACATTTTAATAATCTGAAGAAACTTTTTTCACTTTAAAGAACCTTTAGTGGTTCCTTGGATGTTAACAATTCTTTATGAAACCATAAATGCCAATAAAGAACCGTTAATCTTTGAAAATATAGAAGAACCATTTTTGGTTCCAAAAAGAACATTTCAATAAACAGTTCTTAAAACAACCATTTTTTACATTTTAATAATCTGAAGAACCTTTTTTTCACTTTAAAGAACCTTTTGTGGTTCCAGTGATTTAAAGGTTTTTCTTGGAACCATAAATGCCAATAAAGAACCTTTATTATGAAGAGTTCAACCAGTTTATTGCCTTATATAAACGCAGTGCCATATAATGTTGGTGGAAGTGAAATAGTGGAAGTGATCTGAATTGTCGCTCAAGGCAAAACAAAGGGTTTCTCTTACCATAACCCAAGAGATCTTTTTATTTTGTCCTGTTTCTTAATCTCTTCTTCTGCAGTACAGAGTCTGTCGTAGATCCCGAGTGTTAAAGTCCAGAGATTGTCAAACAGGTGAATCTCCACAGATGGAGTCTGAGCCGCGTCTCCTCCCTAAAGCTCGGCGTTTGTTTGGTCTGCGCTGATGTCACACCTGGCGACGTAACTTCTGTGTGATCTCAGATACTGAGGAAGTTCACCTGAGTTGTTTCGCTCTGGGTTTCATCATGTTCCTGTGAAAGCTGGGAAGGGCACGACTGGTTTCTGTTGTTTCGACGTCATGTTTAGGGGCTTCACTCATTACTAATCTCGTTTCATTGTGTCTGCTGCTGGTTTCCTGTTCCCCTAGGCTTTGCTAAAGCCCTTCCAGCTTTGTAATGACAGCGGTCTCTCGCTCTGGGACGTGTATCTACAAGCGGACCGGCGTTACACAAGTGCTGTTGACATGTAGTAATTCCTGCTTCACACCCATGACCTCACAGACATCGAGACCTGATTCTACTGTCTTCTGATTCGGAGTCAAGTCTAGGCATGAATTATTGTTGTTTTTCTAGTAGAATTAAAGTTTATTCTGTAACTTCAGTGAAAATCTGTTGCTGAAGGGCCAGGTATGAAGCAGTTTAATACTAGTCTAGGAGGTTCTCAGTATGCTGATGAATATAAAACACATCACAGTTTATCCGTTACGAACTGCCCACTTAGACAGGAAGTGACTGTCTGAACAACTAGTAAAGTTAACAAACACTGCTGGTTTTGTTTACATTGCCTATATGAAATTAGTTGATTTATAGCAAAATATGCAGCTGTGCTATAGGATATTTTGATAACCTGTCAGTACATTTCTGAAAAGCATGTATTATTTTATTCTCAGCTTTAAAAAAAATACATAACATTATTAATTTTGTGATTTAACAACATCATGCTCTGTTGGAAAGAAAAGAACCGTTCTCTGCATTCTTCAAGGTTTAGATGTTGTTGTTAATTGATGCACTTTGTCTATCACATATATTTAGAAAATATGAATGTTGCCATATTTCAGCACTGTAGCAGTGGAATTGCATGAATACATTTTCTTATGAAAAAAAATGCTTAATGTGATAATTTACAAGAAAAAGTTGTTTTTGGACCATTTTTCATTGTGGTTACTAAGTGACAACAATTCCTTTATATATTTCTTTATTTATCCATCCATCCATCCATC
>JAFVLL020036229.1:0-10419 GCA_021397915.2 Tor tambroides | reverse complement strand
TTTTTTATTTCTTATATTTTTATCTTTAGTTTGTATAGGGTAAACATTTATATATAGTATACTTATAGTTAAAATCTGTTAGTAGATAGTTGTGTGTAAATTTATAGTGTTTTACTTCGTTGTTGTATGTCTGTATGTATGTAGCACCGTGGTCCTGTGAGGCACGACATTTCGTTCCACTGTATGTCCCCACATGCAGCGGAATGACAATAAAGCTCAACTTGACTTGAACTTGACTTGACTTATCAGTTATCGGTATCGGCCAGAATTTTCATATACCGATATGAAAATTCTGGCCGATACCGATAACTGATAACTGATAATTCTATCAGCATCCCTAACTGGTTTCATAATTGATTCAGATTAAAATTTATTTTTGTGCTTTGAAACAATCTGTATTGTATAAATCGCCATATAAATAAAGATGACTTGACTTACTGAAAAAGTGCACATATGAAATATACACAATATGCCTTAAGAGAGATAACCTGTCATAAAAATATTGCAAAATAAAATAAGATGGGCTGCACTAGAAGTGCAAGAGAACCAGTCATGATTTCTGGGAGTGTTCCTGCAATAAGACTGTCCATTAAACACAAAACCCCCAACAGGAAATGACATCATTAACACCTGCTACACTTTATTGTTACTCAACAGGGAAGCATCAGGATGTCAGTCAACAACCAGACCTCATACTGGAAGACAAAACAAAGAGTAAAAGCACAAAAGATGAGGAACAGAGCCAAATATTAGTTATGCTGACTCACAGGAAGAGAAGAATTAAGGAGGAGGAGTGGAGAGGAAGTGAGATATTAACTTCATAGATCAATATGTCCTCTTTTAGCTTCTTTTAGGACTTTCTCAATGAGTTGACGGGTGTAAGAGAAGAGACTAAATGAGAAGATATGGGGAAAGAAGAGATGAGAAGATACTAGATGAGGGGAGAAAAGACGAGAAGGACGAGGCAAGGAGGAATTAAGCAAGGAGAACAGATGAGATGAGGAGATATGACGAGAGCAGGAAAGAGAAGAGGTGACCAGCTTCTCTTTGTCAATTTAAAATGAAAGCAGTGTCCTCTAATAAAATCATTAATACATCATATTTTAATCATCTACCGTATAAAAATGTTAAAACACAATTTTAAATTCTTACACTGCTTGGAATAATAATGGAGTCCACACACTCATTTCACATTACAGACTACAGGACACACACCGATCAACTCATAACTCCAGATTTACCACAGATTCATGTGTCCAATACATCTCTTTATACCATATTCAGAAAGCACAGATCAATATTTAAGAGAAATAACTTCTTCATGTCAATGTTTTATTAATAAAAACTACTTTTTTGATGTTAGTCCACTGGCATGCTGAATGTTTTATGAGTTCACAGCAAAGGGTGTGACGGAAATGGTCTCCTGATATGCTAATGCTAGCCACGAACCTACAACACTTGGGGAAAAAACACTCTTAAACGTCAGCAAACCAATAAACAGGCATATTTAAAACTTACTGACGTCATTAATGTTTGTAAAATAACTCATTAACATTTGAGTGCAAGTGCACTAGCTTGAGGAAAAGTTACCTGGTGGCCACAGGAAAAAAACAGTCGGTAAATGCTTTTTTGTTAAATCATTTTAATATATCTTAATTATTCAAAATGTAATGACATTTAAACATGCGTACAGTAACTTCAATATAATCATACCATAGTATCTGTGCAATCCATCTAATTTGTCTTTTTTTTTTTTTTTTGACGTCAGCATGAGTTGAACTCGAACAACATCCGATATTCCAGTAACATAGTTAAAAATGTTTATGAACAAAATGACCTTCAAACAAAAATGTAAAATGATCAAAAAACTGTATCACTCAGTCTTACATTTGGAAAACTAACAGTCATTTCAGAAAATGACATCACCATGATCAAGCAATATTATTGTACCCTCAACCGCAAAGTGTTCAGCAATATTTAAATATTGTATTACACTTATTAAATCAACAACAATTAAATCCACATCCAAATAAGGAAACAAGTTGCTCTTACAAATAAACCGAAAGCTATCAATGCATTAGTTCCCCATATCTAAACATGACATTTAACATCCTGTAATATTAAACATGAACTTCTAGCTTTATTTATACCACCCTGACCCTTGTCTAGACACCTCAATTAGTTCTCAATCACTTCATTATTTAATGACTAGCTCAACATTGCCAAGTTTGTGAGATAGTGTTCTCTCACTGGGTTGGAATACCAAAGCACCATCCTTAACCATCAAGTCAAACACGCTTCATCTAGTTATATATGTGGCTTATTTCACTAGTGGCACCAAGGAGACTTGGGGAACATTTTAATGATTGTTCCCAAACTGACCCAATTACAGAGATGGTCTTAAAATTGGGAGACAACAAAGTCCGTGGCTTTACCATTAAAAAAAAACTGACCTGGATCACGTGTGATTTGATAATCACATTATAGCTTTGACGTCATTGAATTTCCATCAGAGTTGTACAAGAGTCAGTCCCGGTGTGCGGATACCATAGAAATCAATGAGAAGTGCCGTAAACTGAATCCTACCTCTCGCAAAACTGTCCGTGACTTCTCTTATACAAACAGCATTTTTTTCGGTGTGAACTTTCAAAATACATCAATCTAAAACGAAAGTTTAATGCCCAGTCATTTTGAAGATTAGATGACAGACTGTCGATTCATTAAATGATAAGCAGTTTATTCAGTGTAGTAAAGCCTCTCCTATATTGACATCCATTCAAACAAGCAGCCTCTGGTCTCCTTTGCTGCATACCTTAACCTTTATCTTTGCTACGAGTGTCACCAATCTTAATTAAATAAATAAAGCATGTTTTCAAACAACCTTTGCAAACATCCACTTAAGATTATTCTTATCCTTACAACATCTTAATGTACTATTTTATCTGGAGCGTGACAATAAAGAGCTAACACGTGTAGCAAAAACTTGAGTTTAGCTTACCTGTCGAGAAGAAACCCCGCAAGTCCAGCATTCTCCATTAAAACCCAAATATTCTATTAATTATCTCTCTTGTAGAAGCAGCGAGAGTGTTCACCCTTGTTTTACCTCATTGTCTGCCTTTCCATATTTTGGCAAGTCTTCGAGTACTGGCTTGTATTTACATAATCGAATGTAACTCAGAGGCTAAACACCCTCTGGTTCAGCCTAACCTGCCACAGTAGCCACGCCCCAGACTCTCGCTATTGGTTGAGCTGGAAAGAAATGGACCGCTCTAAATGTTCTGAGGGTACCTGGAAAGCTCGGTTTGGGAGGGATAAACCCATGAATGACATACTTTTAGTGGTCAATGAACAATAAACTGGGTTCAGATAATGCATTTTGACGTGAAAAATCTTACAAACAAAAAGTTTTAAGTTGAACGACCTCTTGGAGTAAATCATGCTTGATATATATCACCACAAATACTTGTTTGAATATATAAAAAAGTTTGGGTTCGGTAATATTTTTGGTGTTTTTGAATGACGTCTCTCATGCTCACTAAAAGCTGTGTGTATTTGATAAAAAAATACAGTAAAAACAGCAATATTGTGAAATATATATATATATATATATATATATATTCTATTTAAATATATTTTACCATTTTTTTTTTTTTTTTTTTTTTTTTTTTACATAGTTTTACAAATTACACACATTTTAAACTACAAAATGGTAAAGTATTTTTGTCCTGGGCTCTATATTAAAATAACCTTAATAAGTATTATAATATAGTCACACTTAAAAATGTCTGAATGTCATTAGATAATAATATATCAAATCAAGTATGTATACAGCATCATTTAAAACACGTTAAAATAAATGCCACTTTGTTTAATATTTAGTTATGTAATGCAGTGATGTTCATATATTTTTTAAGTGTGGCTTAAGTGCCCAAATACTGCATGGGGCCACAGTGAAAGCCGTCAAACTTTGCGCCTCAAAAGCCCCACGCTGTGAAGAAACGGATTTGTTTAATTCATGTCACACGAAGCTGCCCTTTTTCCCAGATGTCTTTCAGAATTAAGTCAGTGACCAAATTGAGCACTCAGCCCCTCATTTCTTGTAAGTGAATGTAGAAATTATGTATATATTTCATATTTTCCACCATTCATCACTTGAAATAAATTGCAGCCTTTATGAAAATGGTCCATAATTAAATCCAAGGTTTAATTCATTCTCAGCTTGTGCCGATTCAGCTCCAGAATTGATTATGCTCAACAATGTACAGTAAATGAATCTCAGACCTTCTTTTTCATCAAATGTGGTGTTTTATCACAAAAACAGCTCATTATAATAATCTTTTTAATCCTGCCAAGTTATCTGACATGCAGGGCACGTGTCCTCTGAATGCATCTGAAGTCATTTGCATCGATCAAAGATGCAGCGAACAAATCGTATGAAATGACGACGGGTATGCTTTAAACGGATGGAAGACATTCTGCATTCTTGTTTGCGTCGCCCATGCAGAGCGTAAGGTAAAGATAGAAGAAAATAATGTGTCATTATCTAAATGAATCTCAACACCGCCTCTAAAACCTTCCTCCCACTTAGCAGATTGAGTCCAACTGCACAAACACACAAATATACAGACATAAACACACACGCACATACACACACTGCTAATGAGCTTTAAATACCTTCTTTTCCCACCTGTGAGAGAGCAAGCATGCCAGAAGTGAAGAGTAATAGAAATGTGTGTACCCTGCACATAAGTGTATGTGTTTGTGTGCGTTTGCAGGACTAAAACAAATCTACTTTTGGAGACATTTTGGGGATAAATGTTAATTAATAAAATAAAACAAGTCATATATATGTTATTGTATTTTGCATCCTTAAATGTACTACAAGGAATACCATGGTGTTTGAATGTGATATCAGTACGGTTCCCTGGAATTGCCACAATACATGTCCAAAAACATAACTTGGTACAACAGCATGGTACAATGTTCATAAAACATTGCACAACCATATTAAATGCCTAAAAACATGTTATTACCATGGTAAATGCTTAAAGACATGGAATTACTATATGGTAAATACCCCAAAATACCTAATGTACACATCCAAAAAGCACAGTATTACTAGGTACCATGTTCCACAAAACCCTATAGGATTACTGTACACACTTATACTACCACTGTATTTTTGGTACTTTTTTTTTTTTTAAGTGTAATCCCATGGGGTGGGGCATGTAATACTAGCTATATAAAACATGTCCAATATGCATAAAAATATGCTGGTAAATGCCATGGTAAATGCCTGTGTATAGTAACAAATACATGTTGTTACTATAGTTAAACTCCCCAAAAACATCATATGTGTTCAACATTCAAAAACATGGATATAAAAGACCATAGTAAATGGTATTAAATTAAATGGATAGTTCACCCAAAAATGATGGTAACCAGTAAGTTTACAGTAGCCACTGACTTGAAAAAAATACTATGCACATCAATGGCATACGTCAACTGTTTGGCTAAACTGTTATCAGCATTCTTCAAAATATCTTCTTTTGTATTTAACAGAAGAAAGAAACTCAAACAGGTTTGGAACAAGAAGAGGCTGAAAAAATAATGACAGAAATGTCATTCTTAGGTGAACTATCCCTTTCACAAAAACTAGCCTATAGTCTCAGTCACAAGTTTAAAATCATAGCAGCATGCAGAAGTGTGCGTGTGCGTCTGCTGACATCTTATGACCTTCTAGTTCTTATGCAATAAAAATGAGAGTGAAAGAAATAGAGAAACATTAAAACCAGTCAAGGGCCATTGAGAGCTGTCAATCAAACTGCGTTTGTGTTTACGATGAGACTTCCAGTGAGAGATGATATGCTTTCACTATGACACACCCCCATAGCTCTTTCTCTGAATCTCTGCAGATTTAAACATCTCCTCCATGCTCACCTGATTTGCAACTCTATGAATAAGATAATGCCAGTTATCACAGACCTGAGCCGATATTACTCAGACACACATATAATCTACATATCACTGCATTTTCCCTCGTTAACATGCATGCGTGAGAGTGTGCGTCTTAGAGAGAGGATTTACACACAGAGGTATACAACACAGTTACATGCTGACCTGCTCCCATGTTTTATTCATGCCAACATGTGTGTCCCAGCATGTAACTGCAACATTCCTTTATGGACGAATAGGTTTGTTAATGCTTTTGGAGAAATGACTACATTCACACATGAAATGGAAAGTGATGTTCTGGGTTAAATACTCAATATAATAATTACTCAGTTTACTCAGTTATACTCAATTACTGTAAATTAACACATTATATAATTTCTTGGTTTGAAAAATAAATTGCACTTTCAGTGGAAGTGTTTTGGACATTTGCCATTCATAATTTCCTATAGAAATTAACAGCATGCAAACACTGTCAGTGGAGCTTAGTGTTTTGTTGTTGTTGTTTTTAACTATTTCTATATATTTTAATTAAAAAATAAATTAATTGAATTAATTTAAATGTATTTCTAATCAAAATTAAATAGATTTTTTTTTAAAAATATTTTAATTAAATTAATATATATTTTTAAAAATAAAATGTGCTTAAAGCAGAAGGGTTTTGGACATGTATCATTTATTATTTCCTATTGTAATCAATTTATTTAATATATTTAAATTTAAAAAATAATTTACGTTTATTTATAATATAGGCTACACTGATTTTTAATTAACATTTATTGAGCATTTGTCATTCATTATTTCTTCTAGTAATCAACAGCATCACAGACACTGTCAATGGAGCTTAACATGTCTTTTAACTATTTCTTTAAAATATTTTAATTAAAAGAATATTTAAATTAACTTAAATGTATTCCCAGTATAATTACATTTTAATTTAATCATAATTAAATTATAGATTAGTTTAAATTAAAATATTTAATTAATATTTATTTTAATATCTATTTTAAATATGTAATTTAAATGTTTTACATTTATTTATATACATTTTTTTCAACATCAACCAAGATTTAAACAGCCAAATTCTGCTGAATTAGTTCTCACAAAGATTCATTGTTACACTGTAGAGTCGATATAAAGTATATTTGTGGCTTATTTTAATTAAGAGAGTGGCTTATTAAATTGTTAAGAGAGTGCACACAACACGCATCTAAATCAACTTATATTTTTGCTATTTTTATCATTAGCTTGACCAGTCAGGGAAGTGCAGCACCTGTCCGGAGTGCTGTGTGAAAACAACAGCGCTCAGCATATAACTCTGACCTGTTAAAACCCCCATCAATAAAAATGTACTACAATATAAAAACACCCTTTTAAGAGCGCCATCCATTTCCCCTCGACGAAAGCGTTGTAACCGCATGTTTAGTCAGCAAAGAGAGACCTCAACGGCAAGCCGGCTGAACTTAATTGAAAAACAGATCACTCATAAAAATGGCAGAGTGCCATGCAGCTACTGTTACGCAACGGAGAAGGTATTGTGGGGAAAAAAGCAGCATAACACTGTTTGAAATTCATCTAGAAAACTAACTGAGCTGGATTCCCATCTCCGCAGTTCTCCGTGAACAGGAAGATGATCCGAGTCACTGGATGAAAAAAAGAGACAAGGTCAAATCATCCCCTGTGCTACAAGTGATAGAGAGAGAGAGAGAGAGAGAGAGAGAGAGAGAGAAAGAAAGAAAGAAAGAAAGAAAGCCCAAAATGATGGTATTGCTATGATACCACACTCCAAAAAACTACATAAAACATAAAAACCATACACACACACACACAACAAACAAACAAACAAACAAAAAAACAACAACATGGTACATAAAAACCATGGTACTTATATGGAAAACAACAACAACAAAGTACCATGGCACTACCATTTTGGACATCTACCATGATGGTACCATGGTATAATTGGAAGAACCATATAAACAAATTTTAGTACCATGGCATATCTCTAAGTACCATAGTATTACCATAGCTGTGTCTTCATACTGCCACAGTACTATAATATGTCATCATACATAAATAAATCAATACTATTACCATGGTACATGACAAAACAAAACAAAACAATAGAATTTCCATGGTACACATCATGAATAAAAAATAAATAAATAAACAACAAATGAATGAATGAATAGCATTGCCATGGTACATTCCTAAATAAATGCATAGTATTACCCTGGTACATGTCCACATACAAGGAAGGAAGGAAGGAATGAAGGAAGGAAGGAAGGAAGGAAGGAAGATAGATAGATAGATAGATGCCTTTATCATGTTGATTATCTCTTATTGCGGTTGCTATAAGAATCTTCCATCAGATGATATAGTCTATATGAGTTATAGATACACAGAGCATGTTGGAAATTAGTGGAAAATCGATTTAGCTTTATTGGACAAGCAGCCGAGTGTGACTGTGGGCTTGTAGAGCTGGAGCTAAAAATAGCAGCAGAGAGAAGGAGTGTGAGCGGTCTAATGCTTCCACAGTAACACACTGATGAAAGCCACTGCTGTTGATCCAAGATGCTCCCGCTCGCTACAAACTTTACATTTTGTGCAATCAAGCGTTTGTGCTTTATGGAACGAGAACGCATGTGATGGGAATGTTAATTGCTACATTTTCCACACGCTCTAGAGGTCTGGAACTCTAGAATGAATGACATCAGCCTGAGGAGCCGATCACACACGGCACGTTCTTGTGTTTTTCACTGCCAGATGGAGCCTTGAACAGTTTGGGAACGTGAAACGTATCATTTCTGTGCCACCGATGCCACCAAAAGGAATCATGACTGTTCTCAAACAGGTTTCTCAAACACTGGGCTGTCGAACAACAGATCCCACACCAAACTCATGATAGTGCCAGGATAGATACAATCAGGAGTGTAAGATTAATCTGAAAAGTATAGGAGGACACATTATACCTCTTATCATCATGAATATTAATTGGGTGGTTTAACATTCACTCTAACTGATTTACAGGTAAGTGGACACAAGACACAGAGGATCATAAATTAACTTAAAAACTGCCCCCTATAATTGGTTTTTAGGGCATTTTTCATACAATCAATCCTATAAAACATGCACACACACACACACACAGCATGTGACATATTTATTTCTAATACTTCAATTAACTCAATTAACTTCAATTGTCCATCTGAACAATTACAACAGTTACTTATAAAATCAAATAAGAAGTTGTAAGTAACGCAAAGGATCAGGCTGAGACTTAATATTATGAAGCAGGCTTAAATTAAATGTTATAAAAAATAATAAAAATATAAATAAATATAAAAATAGATAAATAAATATAAAAATATATCAAATGCTAACAAGCATGTATGTATGCATGTATGTATGAATAAATAAATACATATTGTGAAATATCAAATGTAAAAAGTAAATAGAAATAATAAAAATAAAATAAGAAATAGATCAAATGTTTAAAAGTACATAAAAATAATAAACATGAAATAAATGAATATAAAAATACAATATGAAAGAACAAATGTTAAAAAGTAAATAAAAATAACACAAATTAATGTAAAATAAGCACATGCATTCAGCATACGGTAAACTATAATGAAACACATCAATGTTAAAAAGTAAATAAAATATGAATGGTGCATTCCTTTATAAAACATAAATATGAAATATCTCAAATTATAATAAAATAAAAATAACAAATATATCAAATGTTAAAAAGAACATGAAACAATAAACATTAAAATAAAAATCTATCTTAAAAAATATATAAAACGAATATGAAATATTAAATGTTAAAAAGTTAATAAAAATAAGTAAATCAATTAAAATCAACTTCAATCAAAATCAACTTAAATCAACATAAACTTATGAAATACATCAAATGTTAAAAGGTAAATAAAAATAATTAAAAGAAAATAAATATACCACTAAAAAAACAAAAGAAAGAAAGAAAGAAAGAAAAAGAAAGAAAAGTAATAGAGTATAAGGCATTTATTGTTGCTTTTGGTGGCATTTTTGCCCAGAGCCCTGGTTCATTTCTGACCTTGTTACAGCTTACTATCCAAGGACAGTTTACTCTTGCCACGTTGGGCTGGAAATGTGCCTGTCTGCATTTTTTCGTTACACTGCTGCCAACAAAGCAAAATAATTTTGACATTTCAGAATGTATTTGCTTGGAGTTCAAACAGCTTTAGTCTCTTTAAATTCAGATTGCAAACAAACAGAAGTGTCTTTTTCACTGCCCCGAGGTTGACTCTTTCAAGCTCTCCAAACTCACCCGGAGCAGTGTATCGTGGGTAAAGCGTGATGGCCAGCGGAGGGGCGCCTCTGTACAGAACAGCACATGCTGCATGGACAAACTCAGACGCACTCAGCCTCTGCGGAAAGGTGGAAACATTCCGAGCAATTAATCACGGCAAGTGGAACCAG
>JAFVLL020036228.1:25751-44554 GCA_021397915.2 Tor tambroides | reverse complement strand
AAGGCGATGCATTCTAAAATAACGGTCGCCTAAAAAAACTCACGCTGGGGGCTCAGCTAGAATATTTTAAACTCACGTGTGAAAGGGTTAATTAGTTGCTAGATGTTCTCCCAGCTGAATCTTATCAAAATTTCTTGCTTTTTCAGCCCTTTGTTGCCCCCGTGCCAACTTTTTTGAGACCTGTAGCAGGCATCAAATTTGAAATGAGCTCATTTAGTGGATAAAAGTGTAAAATTTCTCTGTTTAAAAAAAATGTTCTAATGTGAATAAAATATTGGCTCATGTGATTTGATAGTCTTTTAGTTTTTATTTTATTCAAATGTAAAAAATGTCCCAACATTTCCAGAATTCGGGTTGTATAGGAAAACTCTTAGCATCCACTCAGAAATATGTTTTTTTTTTCTTAGAAACAGTACAGAAGTTGAAATAAGCTTGTATAAAAAGAGACTATATTTGATGCAAATAATCCTAAACTACGGTGCTAACACTGACAAACTTCTGTTTTGCTCTCACATATACTGCATGTCTGATATTTCTCAACATTAGTGGCTGTGTTTTTGCCAGTCGGCCCATTAGCAGGATAATGAGAGGAAGAGAGCTGGCTCTGTGCGGCTCGTTTCGTAATGCTGCATCTGTGACTCGTAGCTCAAACACTACAAACACACATACAAATCTCATACTCCAGCATCATACTTCCATCAGTCTGTTTGACAAGCCTGACACCACTTGTTTACATCTACAAACAGGAATTAATATCATGCAATAAAAATGAGAGGAGGGAGATGTTAGAGTGAAAGATTTGAATAGATGAAGCGTTTTTTTCTCCTTGTCAGAGGTCCAGGGTCAGGTTTCTGATAGAAAAGTCATATCTTAATGTCTACCGTTTAATGTGACGGGTTCTGCGTTCATACATGTGTGCGTTTGCTCCCATATTCACTCCCCACACTCTTATCACCAAAAACTAGTCTGAAAACAGTGCCTGCCAAACAATGTTATGGTAATGAGCGGTTCTGAGGTTGGTTCTGACCCACTCCCAGGAAGCCTTGATATCAGTATGGCTCAGATGGAGCTCTCTTGGGCATCTGCAGCACTGAGCTCACGGCGTGGAGCTGATAACCAGGCGGAGAGGCAGACTGGAGTACGCCGAGTGTCTGCCCAGACGAGGGAGAAGCCCTATCGCAGCAGTGATAGCGAGGACATGGTGACTGCCGTCTCATGCAATATGTCTCATACTCCTACATTATGATACCAAACATGACTGCCTACCTATTCTCACACACAAACGCACATGGCTTTCTCTATTTTCTATAGATTTCCATCCACAGAGAGGCCTATCAGTTCAGATATGGAGTCCCTACATTAACCAGTGTTATTTTACAAATCTTTAATATTTGAGTTCTAAAGAAATCCACCATGTGCTGGTGTTAAAGAATGGCAAAATTGTTCACTTTTTGTGAAACAGGTTTCTCTAAAAACAAACAAACAAAAACTAATGTAACATCAAAAACAATGAGCCAATTTAAGAAAACAATACTCCAAAAACCAAATTTAATTTACCATCCACTGAAAATTTCAATATCAGCTCTATTTATCTATGGTATGTTTATGAGAGTTCGTGAGAGAAGTGAGTGAATCATACATGAATTAATTGTTAGTAAATGAATTTTTGTTGATTGAACTGTTTCTAAATGAATCAGAGAATGAATCATTCATAAATGAATTGTTTGTAAATGTGCAGTTTTAAAATTAATTAGTAAATGAAACATTCATAAGTCAATTGTTCTTTTGATTCAAAACTTTTCAATGGATTCATAACTTTTCAAACTGGAAGATGCACTTCACTAATCAGACTCCTGGCCCTCTTTTTTTTTAAAAGATGGCTTCTATACTTTGAGTATAGAAGCCATTGTCACCAGTGTTCTCTGTGATCTATTTAGGCTTACGCTGCTTTTGGGAAATGCAGCCCTGGTTCTCAAATTCAACATGAACATCTGCAACAGACCACTGGAAAGGACAATTATCAGTGAACAGAGACTTAAATTTCAGTCTGTTCCCCACATATAGCTAATGTTTGTTTTTTTCATCACAAGAATTGGAATATCTCACAAATCACACATGATACTTTAATGGTGCTTTTGTGTCAGTGTAACCGTAGTAACCATAGTAACCGCATGGAAGAAAAGTAATTCTTCAGAACTTCTTTTGTGTTCCACAGGAGAAAGAAAGCCATGTGGGTTTGAAATGACATGAGGGTGAAATGATGACAAAATATTAATTTTGGGCTGAATTATTCCTTTAAAATGCCATTTAAAATGGTCTGATCTGAATCTGTGGCTTAGAGTTCTTGCCCATGGACTGCAGTATTTGTAAATCTTGGAGGGAAATGAATTGCATTTCAGAGCAGAGACTGAACCCCCAGAACTGCCACTTCAAAATCCTTCATCGCTCTGTCAGATGGGGTTGGTCTAATGTGCTCTAATGTCTTCCAAAAGGATGTTACTACAGGAAGGAAAACGAGGAGAGAGAAGTGGTCCCTGGGGTGTGTGTGTGTGTGTGTGTGTGTGTGTGTGTGAACTTTAAACATGTGCATCAAAGCAGGCAATGGTTCAAGGAGATGTTGCAGTAAACGCCGAAGTCTATCAATCAATAACATGCTTCATTACATACTACACACATTTACCTAAGATAATCGTTCAAAAGTTTGAGGTTGGTAAGATTTGTAATGTTTTCGAAAGACATCTCTTTTGTTCATCAATGCTGTATTTGATCAAAAATACTGTAAAAACAGTAGTACTGTGAAATATTACTGCAATTTAAAATTACTTTTCTATTTGAATATATTTTAAAATGTAATTTATTTCTGTCATGGCAAAACTGAATTTTCAGCAGCCATTACTTCAGTCTTCAGTGTCACATGCTGATTTGGCGCTTAAGTAGCATTTATTATTATCATCAATGTTGAAAACAGTTGTGCTGGTTAATATTTTTGTGAAAACCATGATTTTTTATGATTCGATGATGAATAGAAAGTTCAAAAGTAAAGCATTTATTTGAAATACACTTTTGATTAATTTAATGCATCCGTGCAGAATAAAAGCAATCATTTCCTTTTAAAAAATCTTACTGACCCCAAACTTGTCAACAGTATTGTACCATAAACTAATATTTTATATAAGGTTTTTTTGTCAGATTTATCTAATTTTGTCACCAAAGTATTGCTAAGTAAACTCACACACACACACACACACACACACGTTTAGGTGTGTAGAGTAACTGAAGAATAAGGGTCATTAAAACACAATCAATGTCATTTGTTTTCCACCTCTTTTGTTCTCTCCAGTATTTCTTTATCTCCAACTGTTCTTACCATGGAATGCAATATCATTAACAGTGACCCTGAAAAGCTAAACTGCTAGATATTTTTCTTCCTTCGAACATATTTGTTACTATTTTGTTTAGTTGGCGGTATTTACGTTTTTATCTTTGTTTATTGTCTGTCTAGCACAGTGTTAAGTGTGTGTCTGCTTCTCAAGAGACCAGCTGCAGGCGTTCTACGACACGTCCCATGTTCACAAACGCTCTCTCTATGGAGCTGAAGCTTCATTAGGTATTTAAGCTCTGTTGTACAGAGATGAGGTGAGCAATGACTGATGATTGAGGCATTTTATTTAACACCAACACTTGGGGATAGTCAAGACTGAGTGATTCATGTATAATGAGTCTTTCTCTCACTCACTCACACATGCACTCACATAGTCAGACACACACACACGGATACATATAAACACCTTATACATTTTCCGATTCCTCCCCATGGTGCTTTCATCCTTCTCTCGCTCTGTAAACATGACAGAATTTAGCAGATGAACGAAGTTGAACTCATACAGTGTGGAGTAACACTCATGCTAATGACATTCCTGTACACATACACACACCTAGATAGTTCCTGCTGTCTCTCAAAGCAACAGTTCACACAAAATTAATACATTTTGTCATTTCCTCACTCTGCTGGCATTCCAAACCCACCTGACTTTCTTTACTGTAAAAATGTTTGTCTATATTTGTGAAAGATGAAACCCACGATTTAGCAAGTAACAGTTGTTATCCTTAGAAAATTATTTTTTACATAAGAATAGATTTCTGAAAAATTTACCAAATTTTTACATATTCCACAAGGAACTGTATTATTATTTCTCATTGTTGAAACTAATGAAGAAGAATGCCTTGAATTACTGTAATTTAATAGAGGAACTAGCATAAAAATTAATCTTGACATAACCATTGCAACAGGTTGAAGCCAATGACTTAACTTCATTGGTTCTAAAGTCTTGCAACCAGTCAGCATTGATGTTAAACTAATTTGCATTAAACTCAAACTCAATGGAGATTCAAGAGCGACAACCTGCTCCATTCCAAACATAATCTTGAAATGAAAAAAAAATGGTCAAATATCTTGCCAACACGTGAATTTTTCCCCTTAAACATCACTCCAGTTTCTCTTCAGTGTAACCTCAGTATCCACTACACGCTCTGGCCAAATATTTTGATAACTGTCAGCGAATAACTTGCGCAGTAAATCTGCATCATGGCCAGATTTCAAACTTAGTTTATCTGATTCATCCACATATTCGCTCACGGTGCAGCCGGTCAGAGTTTTTCCAAACAAGCACAAAAATGCTTAATGTCTCCAAAATGCGTCAAGTCTTCCTGTCAAGATCGTGGACAGAGTTCAGTCCAAGTGTCTGTGGCGGAAAGAAAACAAGTTGAGTGTTTGAGCTACACTTCTTAGGAAACCTCCTCGGGTCAAAGGTCAAACTATCTCTCAGAGCATGTATCTATTCCAGTCCCTCTGTACAAGTTCTCTGCATCTTTTGCTTTGTTCCTTTTAGTTGCTCATGTTTATCTTGAAATAATGAAATATTAGCTATTTTAATCTCATTGAATGCCTCATAGATTTGTATAGATGGATTTGGCACACAAGACCTGTTTGACACACAAGAGAAGTGTTTGAAAGGAAATAAGGAGTGTTATACAGTTGGAGTGGATGTGGTGCGTGTCTGCATGCACGTGTATTTGTGTATAAGAAAGCTTTCAATCTATCATTTTACTGACAGTATGATGGTTCTTATCTCTTTTCCTCGCGATTAAAGATAATAAACGCATATGCGCTTCCCTTGTGTCTTTTTCCTTACAGTCTCTCATTCATCTATCTGGTCTACACACACACACAGGTGTCTGAGAGGGGTTAATGCATATGTGCAGTCTCTCTTCCATACACAGCTGTGCAGATAACTTTTAACCCACACGCTACACACACACATTCAGCATGATGGATCAGTTATCAGAGGCGGTCGGTGGATGAAAGTGCAGTTCTTCTCATTTTAAAGACGACGAAAAGCAACTTAAATATGAGAGAGAAGGTAAAGACGAGGATATGCTGGATAGGATGACTGCAAGCACAAATCTGGCTTTGATTGAGGCCAAATTGGAAAATCCAACTTTTATAATCATCTTTTCCCATTCATTGCTTTCTAAACATCTTGTTCTCATTGAGAAATAATTGCAGGGGATGCAGAGAACATGAATCATTTATTTAGCCTATTTTAGTCACCTAAAACAAAACCTTTTTCTCTCTTCTCTTGAAACAGAGAAGAGAAAAAAATGGCATTGTATCAAGGCTTGTAAAAATCTTTTAATGATATTTACATAGGTGCAGTAATCCAGCACAAAGATAAAACAAAACAGTTGCTCAAAATAAGTTATTTACCCTGATTCTGTATGCTTATGCTGTAATGCAACCGTTTGCACTTTTATATTGTTTAATATGCCATTCAAGACAAAATGTAGAACAAGGAGGTTCATTGGGATTACATTCAAAGCCTGTGCAGTTATTGACAATGTTTAAATACGTCAAAATACTGACATAGTAAAAGAAACAATTTCTTATACAGTTTCAAACGTTTGTATTACAGCATAACTATGGGATGCTCTACACACACACACACACACACACACATATATATATATATATATATATATATATATATATATATATATATATATATACACACACACACACACACAAACATCTATATTTTTATAACAGTACTTTAATAACAAATATATTGTTTAATAATTATATTTCATAACTTTAATTTATGCAGTTCATGTATATAATATACACTACCTTTATATAATTTAGTACTGTAATAATTGTAAAGAAATAATTTTATACTGTTACGTATATTGTTTAATAGATAGATTAATAGATAGATAGATAATTAAAATTACTAATTTTAAATGTGTAATTAACATTTTTATAATTTTAAATAATTTATTAAATGTATTTAAATTTATTAAAATATCTGTCTATAATTTATAATAAATGTATAATAAATTTAAATTATTTAATTAATAATTCCTACCCATTATATCTCTACTAATATGTAATTTTAAAGAAATAATTGTATAAAATTTGTATAGCCTATATTGTTATATATAATATAAATATATTTTTAATAAAATTATTTAAAATATATATGAAGATATTCAAAGTTTAGAATTAAATAATTTCCAATTGATTAAAAGATTTGTGATACGTTGGCTAATTCATGCAAATACAGTGAGAGAGAGAGAGAAAGAAAGAGGGTTGCAGAACTCATGCAGTCACCCATGAATTGTAACAGGATATGAAACTTAAAGGAGAAATATAACTCTCATGTGAATGAGTCTGATGATTAATCTCTCTCTGCTGGGGTCACTCACATATTTGACAGATTTTTATTGGTTATGGTTTTGAGTTTTAATAACATCCTCAGATCTAAGAGGTGAACTGTTGTGTCATCTGACCGTTACGTTCATTATGCTCTGGATCGTTATGATTTCAAATGAGGGCTGACATGACAATGATGAAGGATTCTTTTCTAGGAATTCTTTTTCTGAAACGGTCCAGCCTTTGGCTGACTTACACAGGCCAACATTAAAACACACACACAAATACAAAACACATAAACAAGCACAGAGAGAATATAAAGGTCATACACTGGAACAAAAGCTAAAAATAATCTTTCAGAAATTAACCAAGAATCACCAGCATAAACAACATTATAACTTGTGTTGAGTTTTTTTTTTTTGGATAAAACTTAAACGCACTACCCCCTGTAAATAACACACGCTCGTTACATGTGCACTTTACTGCAGCAGACAGTGACGTATGTGTCTGAGGTCAAACAGTCATTCACTGTCTTATCTGTACTGTCTCACCACCTCGGTCACTCACTGGGGTTCACCAGAGATATTTTGGTACTTCCAGTACAAAGAAAACAAAATCTTGTACAATCCCAGCCAGGGAACGCTTACACTTCATCTGCATGGTCACTGACTCGCAACTTCTATTATGTCATGCCATACAAACCACCTTATCTTTAATAGTGATTAAAACACTATTGCACACTAGGCACATACACACTATACTGCTAAATACAGTCATCACTCTTCTTCTGACTGCTTAATCACAATCTGTACACACAAACATTTTTCACACTACATTTAACGCAACATTCGGATGAAGACCAGGGTTAGCGCAGGGTAACTATCACTTTACCATGGACTCTAAAACATAACAGTGTAAAACAATGAGGTGCGAGACTACTACAGCGAGTCATATAGCAAAAAACAACTAATCATAAACTGCCTTTTTACCACCATTTATTTTTAAATATTTTTAAAAGAAGTCTTTTGTGCTCAACAATACTGCATTTATTTGCTCAAAAATACAGTAGAACTGTAATACTGTTACTGTAAAATATTATAACAATTTAAAATATCTATGTACATTTTATTATGTGTTTTAAAATGTAATTTATTCCTGTGATGGCAAAGCTTAAATTTCAGCAGCCATTAGTATGCTGCTTAATATTTTTGTTGAAAAGATTATACATTTTATAGGATTCTCTGATTAATAGAATCTTTTGTAACAAATTAAATGTCATTACTGTCAATTCTGATCAGTTTGTGTCCTTGCTAAATAAAAGTATTAATTTTTATACAAAAAATAAAAATTGAACAGTAACGTACATATGCAAATAAGAATAATAACCATTGTTTACAAATGTACACTTTGAAATAACAAAATCTGAGGACTAACTACTAACTAGAGCAGATATTGCCTTTTTATGACCACTACAAAAATAATTTTAAGTTTTTGATAATGTGTAATCAGTTTTTAATTAATTGCTATAGTATAGTACAAAGTATCTGACAAAATACAATAAAAACATATGCATTATGAATATTTTACAACTAATAATAATAATTATTTACACAGTTTTTGTGATCTAAATACTTACAAACTAACTGTTAAGCTACACATTTAAAATACCATATTATTAAAAATACTGGCCAAATCGATTATGGGTTTATCTCTACTACTAACTAACTAACATCGAACAATATAACCCAGGATACAATACATTTAACAATTTAAGATGCAAAAGCCCAATAGACTGACAACAACATTGAAAATACCCAAATTTACTCCTGAAAAAAAAAAAATCAGATACTGACAACCAATTCTACACAAAATGTATTAAATGTCTACAGAACAAGACTGAATAACTAGCTCATAAAAACAGTGATTTCACTCTTTTTTGGGCAATGATTGTTCCCTTGATGCATGGTGCTATAAAATATTAAACAAACAGCCAAAACTTTGCGAGTTTGGCAAAGTAGGAGTGACTCCTGCAGTCCATCCACACACATGCAGCATTAACTAATGCGTTTGTCACTCGCAAAACTTTGCAGTGCATACGTGGCACAAACTCATGTTTAGTTCCACTGTGCAAGATGTAGTAGATTTACAAAAAGTGTCCAGCTTTGTTATTTTTTGAGCAGTTGAACTCAAGAGGAGAAGCCCTCACATAAAAACACTCGAGCCTGAGTGACAGCAGAGGTCAGGGAGAGCTGTGACATCACTCACAGTTTTAGGGGCTCGACTGACGTCATGGCCTTTCCCTCCCGCTTTTTATCAGTTTATTTATCTCAAGGAGAGGATGAGAGAAAGATAGAGAGGCAGAGAGGAGAAGAAAGAGGTGTTTGTGATGAGAGAGGCTCGTCTTTATAAACACATCTTCATTGCCTTTCTGGCTCAGTCCAAACACAGCCAGAGCACCACACCCAAGCACTCCATCGCCATTGAAACCAGCTGACCTCTGACCTCCACCCTCACCTGTGCCAGCTCCTCAACCAAGCGTGAACTTTCTGTTTATGAGCATTTAACAGAAATGCCGCAGAGAAGCAGGACAAATATTCGTAGTGGCAGGTAGGTGAGGAGTCAATGACGTTCAAATGGCTTACAAAATAGCTTAAAGATATTCAGTAGTTATTGAATGTTAAAATACTTTCTTCTATCCTATCTTAATATGGCAAGACAAATATAAGTAAGCAATTCAAAGGGTGATACCCTGAAACATGTAAATACTTTGGCGCTATAAAAACACTGCTCTGTTTGTCTGAAGTTGAACATCCAAAACAAACCAACAACAGCAACACTGGCTTAACCAATGGCGTGAGCTGGGGGGCGGTACCATCTGATTAGTCAACCAATAGCAAAAACTGCTTTGAAAATGCATGCCTTATCCAAATATCCACACTTGCGGTCTTGGACACTTGAGAGCGCGTGCACACAACAGGAAGTATGTGCGCAAGACTGTCCCAGGTCTTAAAAAAACACTCTAAACACACACTAACTCCACACTATCTTGAATACCTCTCTGGAGCGCTATTCGAAGCTTAGCGTATCCCATCATGCATCATGATCTGGAAATAAATTGTGAGACTTTTTGCAGAGATCTCTCACAAGAGGTCACGGAAACCTTTCCATTGTAAGTTAAGCTTTAATAAAAAATTAGATATTACAAATAATTTGGTAGTAACACATAGTGTTGCATGTTTTATTGGTGCAAAGAGAAGTATATTTATTTTTGTACATTTGCAACCGCTTTTTAATCATTTAACTAGAAGCATCATTTGTTATAGGGACTACTGAACAGACATTTAGAAGAAATTTTTAAATGAAAAGTATTGAAACTAAAATTAAATCTCGGTAAAAACTTGTATTTTTATAGCACTATAAGTGTGTCCCATCAGGTAATGAAAAGTTCTACACACACTTCTGGTCTTCATGCTCACTTGAACATTTGGGCCAAAATAGAGGAAATATGTCAAGTTGTGACGTGGTCAAGGGCAAAGACCTCAATTGTGGATATTTGGACAGGGCATAAGTCACCATTTTCCCATTTCACCAATCCCAATTTTACACATTTTGGGATTTAATAGAGTAAGAAGCTGATTCTTATGTAAATGATTGAACTACATTTAAGCACTGATCAGCAAACTTGTGGTAGAAGTAAGCAGTGTGTGTCGATGGTCGTGTGTGATTTAGCTGGTAAGAATGGATGATATAAACACATGGAAGTTCCCAGATCTGTGTTTATGGCTGAGACAGAGTCTGTTCCCTCACACTCAGATCCTACGTCTGCTCTCTTTTTATGGCTTAGTGCTGAAACACCAGACACTCCAGTGTGCATAAATCTACTGCCTTTAAATCACTTGTAGAAAATAAACCAGTGCACAGAGCAGGTGTGTGTGTCTTTCTCTCTGACTGTGGTTGTCTCTCTTTCTTTTTTATATCACTTTATCTTTCGCAGTCCTGCACTCTCTTCCTGCTCTCTTTTCTGCTTTGCCAGATGTGATAAAGATGCAGAGATCTGAGAAGTCTCGCTCTCTATGAGTTTACGGCACAACTGCTCACAAAGCTGGGAAGTTTTTCCATAAATTGCTTCTTTATTTACAAGCTATCCGAAAACATCACATTTTGGCTGATTTATACTGTATATATTTGCACAAAGTCAAGGAAAGAGGAAAATGTAGTAGGAAATTATCAAACTGAAAAACTAAAAATTAAAACATTATGTGAGATTAAGGTAAACAGCACTTTTTCAAGTGACGTAGGAATGTATAATTTGTAATTATATAGAAAATGTATGCATAATAAATTATATTATTATAATGTAAAAAAGTGTACATTCTAATTATTGCATCCAAAAAATTATTTCACATCCAAAAAAATAACAACATACACATTCATTGCAACCTCAATGCCACAGTTTGAGAACCTTTTCCCATTAAAAAAATAATAAAATAATGTCACATAAAATAATTTCACATTGAAAGAATTCAATCAGTTTGGGGGAAAACACGGCCTAGAAATAACATAAAATAAAAAATTAAGTCCCCAAAAGTACAGTAACTGCACATTAAGTATCTGCTTAGTAACACATTACCTTTACGTTATCGGATCACCACTCACTTGATCTAAATATGTGAAACCGCACTACGCCCATTCCTGTTCTGGTGGCCTGAGGAAGACCTGATTACTGGAAGTGGTTTTATGCACATTACTTCATTTATTTACCTGAAAGCCCTTGAGATAAAGCTGTAAAAACAAGGCCAAAAGCATTTTCATCTGTAAAGAAGAGAATATCTGAGATGGCTGCTCCCCAACGCGTATCATTACCCAGAATGCATTACTGTAGCGCAGCAATCCCAGTGTTTGGTTCCTGTGATTTCTGCCCAATGTAAACATGGAGTGGAGGGTCATGCTCCACCCCTCCTTGTTTACAAATCGCCCTCATTACCTCAGCAACACATCCAACAGCACAAACAATGTTTAATATGACATGGTTTCAGCATCTCTGTCTTCAAACTAGACAAAGAGGCGTCCAGATGCATTTGATTTTACTTTTACAAGGGTTCTAAAGGGTTCCAGAACTCACATCCTCCTGCAAGCTTACGCCATCCAATGCCCCTCATCTAACCCCAAACACTCTCCAACGAAACTGACCCTTTCTTAACCTCCGACCCTAGTCCTGCGCCAACTTTAACATCCTCTGTACTAGTGCAATATGCAAATGGTGCGTCATGCTGGTATTAAGCCATCGGGCTGTGTTTATGCTGTTTGGCAGTGTAGATAACAGTGATAGCACTTCCTTTTTCTGACCTCCAGAGCGGTAAACAAGAATGATGGTTCTGGAATCGACTGGAGTAAAAGCAATGGTTATTTTTTTCCCCATCCAAAAGATGAGCGGATAGGAGAACAGAAGATCCGAGAGGGCTCATGGAGGAGCAAGGGAGTGATGGAGAATGTGTTTACTCTGCCTGTTCTGTCTGTTTATGTATCTTCTATCTTAATGAACAACGTATTATTTCTCTCAGGAAGAGAATTTCAATGATGCTAAGGTCTATTTTATAGTCTATAAACACACTTAAGTCTCTGAAGTTGCAGTGCGGCAGGGGGCGCGGCAGACGTCGCTTGTGGTCTGACACTGCGCTAACCTGCTTTAAATCTCAAGCTTTATAGTAAACAGCTCTGGACATCTCTACAGGGCTTTCCACACACAATTTATTTTATTTACTTCAGTATATTTCTGCCAGAGAGGCCCTTGAGATTTCACAAAACCTATCTGGTAACCAAGGAGGAACCAAACAACAGCACTGAATCACTCTGAAGCTATTGTGCTGTTTTGCTTGGGAAACGTCCAGTTTGGACAGAGAGTCAAGGGTCTTAGAGTGCAACAGAGTTCAGGCGAGCCCAAATTAGTCAAATCAGAATGGCTCGGTAAACGCTTTGGAATGAAAAATTAGGGACGGATGAAAGTAAAATTGCCTTTGGGGTTTAATTGACATTTAAAGGAATAGTTCACTTAAAAATGGAAATTTGCTGAAAATGTACTCACCCTCAGGCTATCCAAGATGTAGATGAGTTTGTTTCTTAATCAGAACACATTTGGAGAAATTTAGCATCACATCACTTGCTCACCAATGAATCCTCAGCAGTGAATGGGTGCCGTCAGAATGACAGTTCAAACAGCTGGTAAAAACATTAATCCACAATTAATCCACACTTCAGTCCATCAGTTAACATCTTGTGAAGCAAAAAACTGTGTCTGTAAGAAAAAAAAACTCTCATTAAGATGTTTTTAACTGTTGCTTCTGGACAAAATATGAGCACATAGTCCATAATAATGCTTTCTCAAAAAGTCCACCCCCTATTTTCCTCCCACATCTAAATCCAGCGACACATTTGTTTAGAACTGTTTTCAATTGTAAACATTGCTTGTTCTGTGCATATTTCTCTCTTGATTCAGACGAGACAATTTTTCACTGCAGAAAATAATATTATGGATAGTTAAATGGATGTTAAATGATGGACTTTTACTGCACTGGACATTAACTGCAGAGGATCCATTGGTGAGGAAGTGATTAAATGCTAAATTTCTCTAATCATTATTGATTCTGTTATCTCCTGTTTATCACTGTGAATCTGCTTTGAAATAATCTGTATTGTTTAAAGCACTATAAAAATGAAGGTAACTTGACTTTCATCCAGGGACTTTACTGTTAGTATCATATCATATAAATTAGATTTATCTGAGTCTGGTTCAGCGCATAATCAAGGTGTCACAAGTTCATTCACTAAAAGTGCTGAAGGTCCATTTAGACAGCTGAAAACCCTCAGTTATATCCTTTTCTCCTAGTCATGCCAGAGTGGCTACTTCAATTTTGCTGTCACCTTTCCAGAAACCGCAAAACTGCTAACAATGCTTTCTGTCCAGATGTGTCCACTTCGGACAAAATCTGCTGACCCCCTTAAACCTGGACCTGAGACAGGACAAAATAAACACAGCCGTGGAAAGCTGTGAATAATATCTCGGAAAAAAAGAGTGTCGGACACAATGCAGTGCTGGACGATACCGTCAGACTCATGGACAGATGGCCAATGTACAATTTTTACTAAGTATAGGGGAGATTGTAAGAGCAATTGTTTAAGTGTTAAGTAATTACTTTGGAGTTCAACGTTCAGAGGTATTCACTTATGCTGGAGTGCAAACTTCTCTTACAAAATGTGTTTCTCCATGTCAATTACTTGATTGGTTCAACACGGTTTAACAACTTCGGGTACAAAAGAAGTGTAAAATATTTAATATGCCCATTGACAAATAGCATTTACTTCAGTGGATGCATGAAATCATACTACACTACAAACTGATAGTCAGCTTCGTCTAGTGAACTCTCAACATAGTCTGCAAACGTGGGTAACACTTTACTTGAAGGGGTGTGCATAAGACTGACATGATACATGTCATGAATATGAAGGAGGTTTTATGCATGTTTATGACAACTGTCATTAAGTGTCATTCGCTCAGTTATGTCATTTTTAATGCAAAGATTACATTATTTGACCTAACCCTAACCTAACCCTTACCCCTAACCCTAGCCCATAACAAAGACATCTCAAACAATGTCATCTTTGCATTAAAAATTACATAACTGAGCAAATGACACTTAATGACAGTTGTCATAAACATGCATAAAAACCTTCATATTCATGACGTGTCATGTCATGATTATGAAGGTGTCATGTCAGTCTTATGCACACCCCTTCAAGTAAAGTTTAACCCAAATGTGTTTACAACAAAACCATATTTCATAGTATGTTACCCATATTTGTATATTAAATGCAGCAGCCCTTTTGTTTTTCTAGAGTAATTATAATAAAAATAAAAATCCCAGTGAGATGGAATTCATGTACCAAGATCGTGACAGAAAATAAACACAGTGAGTTAAAATGATAAAAAAAAAAAAAAAAAAAAAAAAACAACTACAAGACTCACCTGTGTCTTTGTAATGCTGTTTAGGTGAAATGGAAAGAGGGCCTTTAGGATAAAGGCTGACTTTGATACTGCCTGATTAAAAATAATAATAATAATAATAAAGTAAACTGTCTGTCTGGACAAAATGTGCTGACAAAATATAAAACATAATTTAAAAAGTCTTATATAAATTTGTCTTATACCTATTTGTTTTGTTATTTTTGTTTTGGACATATATGTAAAGTTTTTTAAGGATTCATATTTATTTTCTGTTTATTTTAGTCTACCTTCTAATTCAATACATTTCGAATTTACAGGAAATTTTAGTTTCCGGCAAAAACGTTGCTATCTTAACTAATGGCAGGTAAAAATGGGTGGGACATATTTGGCCCATGAGAGGGGTATTTTAACATTCTGATTATTAAATTCAATATCATGATCAAGTTTTAATGTTTGTTGTACCAAAAGATGGCACTAGTAGGCTGTAGGAAAATGTATGTTCTACATTAAAACTTGTGTCGCTGATTTTCTCCCATCCGTGCGGAGGCGCTGTAGTGTGTTTGAACGGACAGCTTCTCATCTCGCACAGGAACTGAGGCATCCTTGACAACAATCGCCGGTTGTCTGCTGTTTGTGTGTTGACGCTTTTCTTTACTTTTGGTGTTTCTCAGACCGTTACTTTTATTCATATAGATTTTAAAACATTTAAACACTCGTTTTAAGGTCGTTTCACCACGTTTTATAATAATAAGATTCTCTCGGACGCACCGTTTGACTCCCCATATCAGTCAAGTAAGTGAAAGTTTATTAGCTCAGTGTGTTTGCTAGTCATTTAGTTATTAACTAAACCTCTAAAACTAATTTATGGTCGTTTTTGCATGCATATTGACATTTACTTCTAACGGTGCAGCTCTGTTATTTACTGTTTGTGCTGAAATAGTTAGCATGCACGTTTAATGTTATTGTCTCCTACTGATGCCTGTGTTGCTTTAATTTGTGATGAAATAAAATATTTTACAGTGAAATGTAAATTAATTTCTGTTGCTGTTTGTCATTTGATCTGTTCAAAATGTGTGCCAATGCTTTGTGGAAACAGCTTGTATGCTAAAATGAAAAGAATATGTAAAATAATGGCTGTTTTGGTATTTTTCAAGTTAGGCATCTCAGCAGCTAAAATTGCGAGCTTTTTCACTTTAGTACATAGAAGTAGTTATTTTAACAGATGCTTTTATCCAAAGTGACTTAGAGTGCATTTATTACGGGGATCATACCCCATTGTAATGCTGGGGTTAAGTGCCTTTTTTTGAATCACAATGGTCATAGTTAATGAATCACCACCTATTGTGGGTATTAAACCTAGATAACATTTGGTTACCACCAGTCATTTAAGACAGGCTTTAGATAACATCAAAATGTAACATAAAACCACCCAGTACCTGGAGAAAAATTCTTACGTTTGTGTGTTTTGCAGGTTTTGTTTTGTAACCTGACATGCATCTGTAAAAGGGTTGTCAAGCTTAAAACATCTACAGCGGCTCCATGGAACCCAGTAACGATGTGGCGCTTGATATCATCGTTACCAATGTCGTATCTGTCTTCAGAACCAGGTGCCATCTAAACCTGCGTACCATAGGCCTAGAGGGGTCTAATGTCATCTACAAGCCTGAAGTGGGAGTAAGTCTAGACAATTAGACCTTTGGAGATGAGTTGTTATACTTAAGTACCTATATTCTGGATTTACATACTGTATGCTAGCTTGGAAAGATTAGTGGAAACAGTATTATTATGGCCTTAAACTCTAAAAAAAAAATTAACTCACTTTGTCATCACTATACATCACTCAAGTGATATATCACTCAAATGATGTATAAATGTTATTGTCTCAAAACCTACTTACCAAAAGTCCAAAAATTGAGTCATGTCTAAATGCAATTTAAAACACTTTAAATTTGTGTGATTTTAGTCTTCTCAATCTTTCCCAAAAATGTAAAATGTGTAAAGTTATCAACTTTCAAAGTTATCAACAAATGTTTGTTTGATAATTTTTATTACAACAGGTAACAGAGTTGAATGGTTAAGCCTGATGAATGTGGCTAACATATGTGACCCTGGACCACAAAACCAGTCATAAGGGTCAATTTATTGAAATTGAGATTTATACATCATATGAAAGCTGAATAAATAAGCTTTTCATTGATGTATGGTTTGTTAGGATAGGACAATATTTGGCTGAGATACAACTATTTGAAAATCTGGAATCTGAGGGTGCAAAAAAATTAAAATATTGAGAAAATCGCCTTTAAAGTTGTCCAAATGAAGTTCTTAGCAATGCATGTTACTAATCAAAAATTAAGTTTTGATATATTAGGAATATTATACAGTAGGAATATAGTATATTATACAGTAGGAAATTTACAAAATATCTTCATGGAACATGATCTTTACTTAATATCCTAATGATTTTTGGCATAAAAGAAAAATCGATCTTTTTCACCCATACAATGTATTGTTGGCTATTGCTACAAATATACCCATGCTACTTATGACTGGTTTTGTGGTCCAGGGTCACATATTTGAGAAACAAAATGAGAAGATTTGCAGGAGAAAGGGTCCAATTGATGTTATTTATTTTTTTGAAGACTAGCAACTTTTCCTGCTATGTCAGTTGTTTTACATAATCATTTAACATGTCTAGTGTTTTTATTACAAAACATGCATTTTGTCCCTTACAGCTTAAAAATAATGTAATGAGAAAACAACATATGCACAATTCATGGAAAGTGCCATCACGTTTTCACCTTTTGCTCAAAATCATCAGTATCAGCAGTATTAATCAGTATATGGCCAATCATTAACGCATGTTGTTGCTTATGTTCTGTGTATGTTTTTCCAGAAAGTCCTGATGAAGCTGCGGAAACCACGTGTCACTGCCTCTATATGGTCATCAGGGAAAATTATTTGCACTGGAGCAACAAGGTCTTACTAAAATCTGCTTTTCCATTCTCAGTATACTAATAAGCCAAGAGTAGTTTGTGCTACTGAAATGATCAATGTCTTCTAAAATCCTATCTTTTTTTCTATCTGGTGAATTTCATGCATGTTTAATTTTGTTTAGTGAGGAAGAAGCCAAACTAGGTGCTCGACGGTTGGCCCGCTGCCTGCAGAAGATTGGATTCAAGGTGTCCAAATTGATTAATAGCTACTGTAAACAGCTTTGTAGAACTTCTGAATGATGTATTATTGTTATAATCTCATCTGCAGGTGAGGTTCTCGGACTTTAAGGTTGTCAATGTGTTGGCGGTGTGCTCCTTGCCTTTTCAAATTCGTCTCATTGAGTTCACTAAGAATAACCGACCTATTGCCAGGTAAGACATTATATTTGCTCTCATGGTGTTCTCAAACTCCACGTACTCCATGTATTTTAATAGTATGTGCATTTGTGTTGTGGATGGCTAGTTTTAATGAAAGCAATTAAGAGACAATGGAGTGGCTTTGTAAACGTACAAACGTATTGTGCTCGTGCTCGTTTACATTTGGTATTAACATCCGTTTTGGGCCAGTTTGACAACTGGTCAGAGCTAAATACAGGTTTAAACAGTTAGTGATGGATGTAGTGATGAAATCTGAGACCTTCCCATCAATGAAATCCAGTCACAAGTGGTCACAGGAGGTACATTTGAGATGCATGTTAATACCAGCTGTTAACAGTAATGTGTCTCGCCTGACCACTTGTGATCGGATCGCCAGAGACGGATGTTAACACTGGCTCCAAAGGAACCTTAAAGGGATAGTTCACTTTGAAATTAAAATTTGATATCTATCAGCTTACCCCAATGGCATCCAAGATGTAGGTGTCTTTTTTTTCTTCAGTAGATCCAATTTTGATATTTTTAGGTCAAACCGTTCTGGGGTGCGTTTCCCAAAAGCATCGTTAGCCAACTATGGTCGCAAGTTCCGTCGTTACCAGCATAGTTCAACGATTCGGTGTTTCCCGAAACCATAGTTCAAACGAATGTTCGCAATCAGCGTCACAAACTTACGTGGTTGGAACTACGGCTCTTGACCTGTGGTTAGAAGCATAGTTTCTTGTTA
>JAFVLL020036228.1:0-25651 GCA_021397915.2 Tor tambroides | reverse complement strand
AAATATATATATATATATATATATATATATATATATATATATTAAACCTAAATTGTAATATTTAAAAAAATAAGTTTATTTTATTTAAAAGTTAATTTTAAATATTAATAAAAACTATAAGATCTAAGCATCCACTCAGAAATGTATTTTTCTTAGAAACAGTACACAAGTTGAAACAAGCTTGTATAAAAAGAGACTATATTTGACACAAATAATCCTAAACTACAGCACCAACACTGACAAACTTCTGTTTTCCTCTCACATATACTGTACGTCTGACATTTCTCAACATTAGTGGCTAGTGTTTTTGCCAGTCGGCCCATTAGTGGGATAATGAGAGGAAGAGAGCTGGCTCTGTGTGGCTGGTTTCGTAATGCTGCATCTGTGACTCATAGCTCAAACACTACAAACACACATACAAAACTCATACTCCAGCATCATACTTCCATCAGTCTGTTTGACAAGCCTGACACCACTTGTTTATGTCTACAAACAGGAATTAATATCATGCAATAAAAATGAGGAGGGAGATGCTAGAGTGAAAGATTTGGATGGATGAAGTGTTTTTTTTCTCCTCGTCAGAGGTCAAGGGTCAGGTTCCCAATAGAAAAGTCTTATCATGATGTCTACCGTTTAATGTGATGGGTTCTGTTCATACATGTGTTCGTTTGCTCCCACATTCACTCCCCACATGGTCTTATCACCAAAAATTAGTCTGAAAACTGTGCCTGCCAAACAACGTTATGGTAATGAGCGGTTCTGAGGTTGGTTCTGACCCACTCCCAGGAAGCCTTGATATCAGTACGGCTCAGATGGAGCTCTCTTGGGCATCTGTAGCACTGAGCTCACGGCGTGGAGCTGATAACCAGGCAGACTGGAGTCCGCCGAGTGTTCGCCCAGACGGAGAGAAGCCCTATCGCAGCAGTGATAGAGAGGACATGGTGACTGCCTCTAATGCAATATGTCTCAAACTCCTACGTTATGATACCGTACATGACTGCCTCCCTATTTTCACACACAAACGCACGTGGCTTTCTCTGTTTTCTATAGGTTTTCATCCACAGAGAGGCCTATCAGTTCAGATATGGAGTCCCTTACATTAAACTGCTTGCCTCCATGCTCTATGCAATCCTAAGATTTAGGTTTTCAATTAGAAATTGTCTTACAGTGCAGTGTCATTTTACAAATCTTTAATATTTGAGTTCTAAAGAAAACCATTATGTGCTGGTGTTTTAAAATAAATGGTAAAATTGTTCACTTTTTGTGAAACAGATTTCCTCTAAAAACCCAGAACCAACACACAGATTTACAAAACAAACCAAAACTATAATGTAACAACAAAAACAATGAGCCAATTTAGGAAAATACTCAAAAGTTTGAAATTTAAGTTGCTATCCACTGAAAATTTCAATATCAGCCCTATTATTCTATGGTATGTTTATAAGAGTTTGTGAGAGAAGTGAGTGAATCATTCATGAATGAATTGTTTGTAAATGAATTGATGTTAATTGGACTGTTTCTAAATGAATCAGAGAATGAATCATTCATAAATGAATTGTTTGTAAATAAATTGTTTCCAAATGAATCAGTAAATGAATCATTCATAAATCAGCTGTTCTTTGATTCAAAACTCAGTGGATTCAAAACTGGAAAATGCACTTCATGAATCAGACTGATCTGGGCCTACTTTTTTTCCCAAAGTAGATCATAGAAACCATTGTCACCATTGTTCTGTGATCTATTTAGGCTTTTGCTGCTTTTGGGAAATGCAGCCCTCTCAAATTCAACAAGACCATCTGCAAAATACTACTGGAGAGGACAATTATCAGTGAATAGAAACTTATATTTCAGTCTGTTCCTCACATATAGCTATTGTTTTTTCTTCTAAAGAATTGGAATATATCATACAAATCACATATGATACTTTAATGATGCTTTTGTGTCAAGCTTGAAAGCTCTAGTCCTCATTCATACTGTAGTAACTGCATGGAAAAAAGCAATTCTTCAGAACTTCATTTGTGTTTCCACAGGAGAAAGAAAGCCATGTGGTTTTGGAACGACATGGGGGTGAGTAAATGATGACAAAATCTTAATTTTGGGGTGAATTATTCCTTTAAAATGACATTTAAAATGGTCTGATCTGAATCTGTGGCTTAGAGTTCTTGCCCATGGACTGCAGTATTTGTAAATATTGGGGGGAAATGGTCAGAGCAGAGATTGAACCCCCAGAACTGCCACTTCAAAATCCTTCATCACTCTGTCAGATGGGGTTGGTCTAATGCGCTCTAATGTCTTCCAAAAGGATGTTACTACAGGAAGGAACACGAGGAGAGAGAAGTGGTCCCTGGTGTGTGTGTGTGTGTGTGTGTGTGTGAGTGACCCTTAAACGTATGCATCAAAGCAGGCAATGGTTCAAGGAGATGTTGCAGTAAGCGCCGAAGTCTATCAATCAATAATATACTTCATTACATACCACACACATTTAGCTAAGACAATTGTTCAAAAGCTTGGAATTGGTAAAATTTTTAATGTTTTGTTCACAAAGGCTGCATTTATTTGATTAAAAATACAGCAAAAACAGTAATATTCTGAAATATTATTACAACTTAAAATAACTGTTTTCTATTTTAATATATTTTAAATTCTAATTTATTCCTGTGATGCAAAGCTGATTCTTTTAGCATCATACTCCAGTCTTCAGTGTCACATGATCCTCCAGAAATCATTCTGATATGCTAATTTGGTGCTCAGATAGCATTTATTATTATTATCAATGCCGAAAACAGTTGTGCTGGTTAATATTTTTGTGAAAAACATGATTTTTTTTATGATTCAATAATGAATAGAAAGTTTGAAATAGCATTTATTTGCAATAGAGATATTTTGTAACATTATAAATGTTTTTACTGAAACTTTTGATCAATTTAATGCATCCATACAGAATAAAAGTATTCACACACACGTTTAGGTGTGTAGGGTAACTGAAGAATAAGGGTCATTAAAACCCAATCAATGTCATTTGTTTTCCATCCTTTTGTTCTCTCCAGCATTTCTTTATCTCCATCTGCTCTTACCATGGAATGCAATATCATTAACAGTGACCCTGAAAAGCTAAACTGCTAGATATTTTTCTTCCTTTGAACATATTTGTTACTATTTTGTTTAGTTGGCGGTATTTACATTTTATCTTTGTTTATTGTCCGTCTAGCACAGTGTTAAGTGTGTGTCTGCTTCTCAAGAGACCAGCTGCAGGCGTTCTACGACACGTCCCATGTTCACAAATGCTCTCTCTATGGAGCTGAAGCTTCATGAGGTATTTAAGCTCTGTTGTACAGAGATGAGGTGAGCAATGACTGATGATGAAGGCGTTTTATTTAACGCCAACACTTGGAGATGGTCAAAACTGAGTGATTCATGTATAATGAGTCTTTCTCTCACTCACTCACATAGTCAGACACACACACACAGAGATACATATAAATACCTTATACATTTTCCAATTCCTCCCCATGGTCCTTTCATCCTTCTCTCGCTCTGTAAACATGACAGAATTTAGCAGATGAACGAAGTTGAACTCATACAGTGTGGAGTAACACTCATGCTAATGACATTCCTGTACACACACCTAGATACTTACTGTTGTCTCTCAAAGGAACAGTTCACACAAAATTAATACATTTTGTCATTTATTCACCCTGCTGTCATTCCAAACCCACCTGACTTTCTTTACTGTAAAAATATTGCTGCAGTTAGTTACAACTTAAAATTTTAAATTAAATATACAACTTATCCAAACTAAAAATAGCTAAACTTATTTTAAGTCAAGCATGAACACTTTAAGTTGAAACAAGACATTATTACTTATTCTAATTAATAATTTGAAGTTGTGACAATTAATCACAGCTTCATTAATAAGATATTTTGTAGACTGTCCAGGCTGCTTTTTTCCTTAACTGTATTTTTAATAGGGAAGATGAACTTAAAGTTTTTAAAAATCACTATAATACCTTTATATAAGCAAAACTCTAAAATATTCACTCTAAAATTTGATTTGCTTCTGTGTTCAGACATGAGCATCTAGACACAACTAAGAATTATATCCTTTTTCCTCAAATGAAAATGAAATGTTTCAATATTTTTCTACAAATTAAGCTAAGAAATTAGAAACTAAATATTTTACATGTCCAACTGCACCAAAAGTAAAGGAAGTCCACTTTAAAACCCTTAAGAATTTTTAAAATTTGGTCTAGATTTGAACAACTGTTCTTTTTGTGATGAATGGATTGAAACAACAGAATATTTATTTTCTGATTGTAAATTAGCTTGTGCTGTTTGAGAGGATTTGCATTACTGGTTATTTCCTAACTTTGTCAATTTCTCTGAATTAAAAAAGGAAAAGGTGATATCTTTATGAAAGATGAAACCCATGATTTAGCTACCAATTAACAATTATTATCCTTGGAAAATTATTTGTACATAAAACGTTACCAAATTTCTACATATTCCATAAGGAACTGTTTCATTATTTCTTATCATTGAAACTAATGAAGAAGAATGCCTTGAATTACTGTAATTTAAGAGGATAAAAACTAGCACCAGGTTGAAGTCAATGGCTTAACATCATCAGTTCTCAAGTCTTGTAACCATGCATTTATGTTAAACTAGTTTGCATTAAACTCAAACTCAATGGAGATTCAAGAGCGACAACCTGCTCCATTCCAAACACAATCTTGAAGTGAATCCACCAAAAATTGATCAAATATCTTGCCAACACGTGAATTTTTCCCCTTAAACATCACTCCAGTTTCTCTTCAGCGTAACCTCAGTATCCACTATACGCTCCCGCCAAATATTTTGATAACTGTCAGCGAATAACTTGTGCAGTAAATCTGCAGCATGGCCAGATTTCAAACTTAGTTTATCTGATTCGTCCACATATTCGCTCACAGTGCAGCCGGTCAGAGTTTTTCCAAACAAGCACAAAAATGCTTAATGTCTCCAAAATGCGTCAAGTCTTCCTGTCAAGATGGTGGACAGAGTTCAGTCCGAGTGTCTGTAGCGGAAAGAAAACAAGTTGAGTGTTTGAGCTACACTTCTTAGGAAACCTCCTCGGGTCAAAGGTCAAACCATCTCTCAGAGCATATGTCTGTTTCAGTTCCTCTGTACAAGTTCTCTGCATCTTGTGCTTTGTTCCTTTTAGTTGCTCATGTTTATCTTGAAATAATGAAATATTAGCTATTTTAATCTCATCGAATGCCTCATAGATTTGTATAGATGGATTTGGCACACAAGACCTGTTTGACACAAGAGAAGTGTTTGAAAGGAAATAAGGAGTGTTATACAGTTGGAGTGGATGTGGTGCGTGTCTGCATGCACGTGTATTTGTGTAAGAAAGCTTTCAATCTATCATTTTACTGACGGTATGATGGTTCTTATCTCTTTTCCTCATGATTAAAGATAATAAACGCATATGCGCTTCCCTTGTGTCTTTTTCCTTACAGTCTCTCATTCATCTATCTGGTCTACACACACACACACAGGTGTCTGAGAGGGGTTAATGCATATGTGCAGTCTCTCATCCATACACAGCTGCGCAGATAACTTTTAACCCACACTCTACACACACACATTCAGCATGATGGATCAGTTATCAGAGGCGGTTGGCGGATGAAAGTGCAGTTCTTCTCATTTTAAAGACGACGAAAAGCAACTTAAATATGAGAGAGTAGGTAAAGACGAGGAGATGTTGGATAGGATGACTGCTTAGGCAAGCACAAATCTGGCTTTGATTGAGGCCAAATTGGAAAATCCAACTTTTATAATCATCTTTTCCCATTCATTGCTTTCTAAACATCTTGTTCTCATTGAGAAAGAGTTTCTAAGGGAAGCAGAGAACATGAATCATTTATTTAGCCTATTTTAGTCACCTAAAACAAAACCATTTTCTATCTTCTCTTGTAACAGAGAGGAGAGAAAATGGTATTGTATCGAGGCTTGTAAAAAGAGAGTGCCGTTTTCCATCTTTTAATGATATATACACAGGTGCAGTAATTCAACACAAAGATAAAACAAAGCAATAGTTCAAAATTAAAGTTATTTACCCTGATACTTTAGAATCGCCCATGTACTTATGCTGTAATGCAAACATCTGCACTTTTACATTGTTTAACGTGCTATTCAAGACAAATGTAGAACCAAGGAGGATCATTAGGATTACATTCAAAGTTACTGACAATGTTCAAATACATCAAAATGTTGACGTAGTAAAAGAAACAATTTCTTATACAGTTTGATATAAAAACAAGTGCAAATGTTTGTATTACAGCATAACCATATGGGATCCTCTGGATATATATACACATACACACATACATAAACACATTTATATTTTTAGAATTTTCAATAAACAATCATTTATTAAATATACTCAAATTACAAATATATTATTTAATAATTATATTTCATAATGTTAAATTATTTAGTTAATCTATATATTGTACATTATATATAAATTAGTACTGAAATAACTGTAAACAAATAACAGTATAAAAATATGAATATTGTTATATAAAATATCAATTCATATTTTTTAATACTATTATTAATTATTTTAAAAGTATATCTGTGTGTAATTAAGATTTTTAGAATCATTTATTAAATATATTTAAAATTCTTAAAATATTTTTATATACTTTATAATAAATGTATAATACATTTTAAATTATTTAATTAATATATAATTAATATGCATTATATATAAATTAAAATGTAATTTTAAAGAAAGAAATGTATAAAATTTGTAAATTATTATATATAATATAAATAGATATTTATTAATACAATTATTATTTAAAATATATTTGAAGATTAGTTTAGAATTAAATAATTTCCAGTTGATTAAAAGATTTGTGATACATTAGCAAATTCATGCAAATACAGTGAGAGAGAGAAAGAGAGAGCGGAGCGAGGGTTGCTGAACTGCTCACCCACGCATTGTAACAGGATATGAAACTCAAGAGGAGAAATATAACTCTCATGTGAATGAGTCTGATGATTAATCTCTCTCTGCTGGGGTCACTCACATATTTGACAGATTTTTATTGGTTATGGTTTTGAGTTTTAATAACTTCCTCAGATCTAAGAGGTGAATTGTTGTGTCATCTGACCGTTACGTTCATTATGCTCTGGAACATTATGATTTCAGATGAGGGCTGCCATGACAATGATGAAGGATTCTTTTCTAGGAATTCTTTTTCTAAAACGGTCCAGCCTTTGGCTGACTTACACAGGCCAACATTAAAACATACACAAATACAAAACACAAACAAACACAGAGAGAATATAAAGGTCATACACTGGAACAAACACTAAAAATACTCTTTCAGAAATTAGCCAAGTATCACCAGCATTCATTATAAACTGAGTTCTAACTTGTACTGATGTTTTATTTAACACCCAAAAAGATAAAACTCCAATGCACTATCCCCCAAAAACACAACACACTCTCATTACATGTGCACTTTACCGCAGCAGACAGTGACGTATGTGTCTGAGGTCAAATGGTCATTCACCATCTTATCTGTACTGTCTCACCACCTCGGTCACTCACTGGGGTTCACCAGACCACAGATATTTTGGTACTTCCAGTACAAAGAATACAACATCTTGTACAATCCCAGCCAGTGAACGCTTACACTTCATATGCGTGATGATGGTCACTGACTGCCAACTTTTATTATGTCATGTCATATAAATCACCTTATCTTTAATAGTGACTAAAACAGAGGTTGCACACTGGGAAATACAGTCATCACTCTTCCTCTGACTGCTCAATCACAATCTGTACTCACAAACATTTTTCACATTAAATTTCTGTTTACACCAACATTCGGATAAAGACCAGGGTTACCGCAGGGTAAGTACTTTACCCTGGGGTTCCAAAGCTTAACAGTGTAAAACAATGAGGTGCGAGACTATTACAGCAAGTAAGCAAAAAACAACTAATCGTAAACTGCCTTTCTACAGTCACACACACTTTCACTTTTTCACTACCAAATTATTTTTTTTATATTTTTGAAAGAAGTCTCTTATGCTCACCAAGGCTGCAATACTGCAATACACAAATACTGTTACTGTAAAATATTATTACAATTTAAAACATATATGTACATTGTATAATATATTTTAAAATGTAATTTATTCCTGTGATGGCAAAGCTTAATTTTCAGCAGCCATTAGTATGCTGCTTAATATTTTTGTGGAAAAGATGATACATTTTTCTATGATTCTCTGATGAATAGAAAGTTCAAAATAATTTTTAGTAACAAAGTCTTCACTTGAATGTCTTTACTGTCACATTTGATCAGTTTGCTGAATAAAAGTATTAATTTTAATACAAAAAAAGAATAAAATTGAACAATGTACATTTGCAAGTGCGTACGTGGCACAAACACATTTTTAATTACACTGCACAAGATGTAGTAGATTTACAAAAAGTGTCCAGCTTTGTTATTTTTCAAGCAGTTGAACTCAGAGGAGAAGCCCTCACATAAAAACACTCGAGCCTGAGTGACAGCAGAGGTCAGGGAGAGCTGTGACATCACTCACAGTTTTAGGGGCCCGACTGACGTCATGGCCTTTCCCTCCCGCTTTTTATCAGTTTATTTATCTCAAGGAGAGGATGAGAGAAAGATAGAGAGGCAGATAGGAGAAGAGAGAGGTGTTTGTGATGAGAGAGGCTCGTCTTTATAAACACATCTTCATTGCCTTTCTGGCTCAGTCCAAACACAGCCAGAGCACCACACCCAAGCACTCCATCGCCATTGAAACCCAGCTGACCTCTGACCTCCATCCTCACCTGTGCCAGCTCCTCGACCAAGCCTGAACTTCCTGTTTATGTGCATTTAACAGAAATGGCACAGAGAAGCAGGACAAATATTCATAGTGGCAGATCGGTGAGGAGTCAATGGCGTTCAAAATCCTGTTCTTACAAAAATATTCCGTAGTTATTGAATAATAAAATACTTTCTTTTATTGTATCTTATTATGGCAAGACAAATATAAGTAAGCAATTCAAAGGGCGATATCCTGAAAAGTGTAAATACTGTGGCGCTATAAAAACATTGCTCTGTTTGTTTGAACATCTGGAACTGACCAACAACAGCAACACTGTCTTAACCAATGGCGTTAGTTGGGGGCGGTACCATCTGATTGGTCAACCAATGCCAGAAACCTGTTTGAAAACTAAGTCATTATTTTGCCAGTTCCATTTGGTGAAAAAAGTGGCACATAAATTATACATAAATGACTTATTTATTTTACACATTTTGGGATTTAATAGTGTAAGCTGATTTCTATGTAAATGGCTGAACTACATTTAAGCATTGATCAGCAAACTTGCGGTACAAGTAAGCAGTGTGTGTCGACGGTCGTGTGTGATTTAGCTGGTAAGAATGGATGATGTAAACACATGGAAGTTCCCAGATCTGTGTTTATGGCTGAGACAGAGTCTGTTCTCTCACACTCAGATCCTACGTCTGCTCTCTTTTTACAGCTTAGTGCTGAAACACCAGACACTCCAGCGTGCATAAATCTACTGCCTTTAAATCACTTGTAGAAAATAAACCAGTGCATAGAGCAGGTGTGTGTGTCTTTCTCTCTGACTGTGGTTGTGTCTCTTTCTTTTTTATATCACTTTATCTTTCTCAGTCCTGCACTCTCTTCTGCATTGCCAGATGTGATAAAGATGCAGAGATCTGAGAAGTCTCGCTCTCTATGAGTTTACAGCACAACTGTTCACAAAGCTGGGAAGTTTTTCCATAAATTGCTTCTTTATTTACAAGCTATCAGGAAACATCCCATTTTGGCTGATTTATACTGTATATATTTGCACAAAGTCAAGGAAAGAGGAAAATGCAGTAGGAAATTATCAAACTGTTAAAAAAGTAAAACATTATGTGAGATTAAGGTAAACAGCACTTTTTCCAGTAACATAGGAATGTGTCTTATATATAATTATATATAAAATGTATGCATAATAAAATATATTATTATGTAAAAAAATACTGTATATTGTAATTAATGCATACAAAAAAATAATTTAACATCCATAAAAATAACAACATACTCGTTCATTGCAACCTCTCTTCCACAGTTTGAGAATCATTTCCCATTAAAAAATAAAATAATGTAACAAAATCATCTTACATTAAAAGAATTCATTCAGTTTGGGGAAAAACATGGCCTAGAAAAAAAATTTAATTAAATTTAAAAAATTAAATTAAATTTAAGCCCCCAAAAGTACAGTAACTGCACATTAAGTATCTGATTAGTATCAAATTACCTTTATGTTTCCGGATCACCACTCACTTGATCTAAATATCTGAAAGCGCACTACGCCCATTCCTGTTCTGGTGACCTGAGGAAGACCTGATTACTGGAAGTGGTTTTATGCACATTACTTCATTTATTTACCAGAAACCCCTTAAGATAAAGCTGTTAAAACAAGGCCAAAAGCATTTTCATCTGTAAAGAAAAGAATATCTTAGATGGCTGCACCCCAACACGTATCATTACCCAGAATGCATTACTATAGCGCAGCAATCCCAGTGTTTGGTTCCTGTGACTTCTGCCCAATGTAAACATGGAGTGGAAGGTCATGCTCCACCCCTCATTGTTTACAAATCGCCCTCATTACCTCAGCAACACATCCAACAGCACAAACAATGTTTAATATGACATGGCGTTTCAGCATCTCTGTCTTCAAACTAGACAAAGAGGCATCCAGATGCATTTGATTTTACTTTTACAAGGGTTCTAAAGGGTTCCAGAACTCACATCCTCCTGTGAGCTTACGCCGTCCACTGGCCCTCATCTAACCCCAAACACTCTCCAACGAAACCGACCCGAGTCCTGCACGACCTTTAATGTCCTCTGTACTAGAGCAATATGCAAATGGTGCGTCATGCTGGTATTAAGCCATCGGGCTGTGTTTATGCTGTTTGTTAGAGGAGATAACAGCGATAGCACTTCCTTTTTCTGACCTCCAGAGTGGTAAACAAGAATGATGGTTCCGGAATGGACTGAAGTAAAAGCAATGGTTGTTTTTTTTCCCATCCAAAAGATGAGAGGATAGGAGAACAGAAGATCCGAGAGGATCTTGGTGGTCGGGGCCGGGTAGGGCTCATGGAGGAGCAAGGGAGTGATGGAGAATGTGTTTACTCTGCCTGTTCTGTCTGTTTATGTATCTTCTGTATCTTAATGAACAACGTATTATTTCTCTCAGGAAGAGAATTTCAATGATACTAAGGTCTATTTTATAGTCTGTAAACACACTTAAGTCTCTGAAATTGCTGTGCGGCAGGGGGCGCGGCAGACGTCGCTTGTGGTCTGACACTGCGCTAACCTGCTTTAAATCTCAAGCTTTATAGTAAACAGCTCTGGACATCTCTACAGGGCTTTCCACACACAATTTATTTTATTTACTTCAGTATATTTCTGCCAGAGAGGCCCTTGAGATTTCACAAAGCCTATCTGGTAACCAAGGAGGAACCAAACAACAGCACTGAATCACTCTGAAGCTATTGTGCTGTTTTGCTTGGGAAACGTCCAGTTTGGACAGAGTGTCAAGGGTCTTAGAGTGCAACAGAGTTCAGGCGAGCCCAAATTAGTAAAATCAGAATGGCTCCGTAAATGCTTTGGAATGAAAAATTAGGGATGGGTGAAAGTAAAATTGCCTTTGAGGTTTATGCGACATTTAAAGGAATAGTTCACTCAAAAATGAAAATTTGCTGAAAATGTACTCACCCTCAGGCCATCCAAGATGTAGAGAAATTTAGCATTTTATCACTTGCTCACCACTGGATCCTCAGCAGTGAATGGGTGCCGTCAGAATGAGAGTGCAAACAGCAGATAAAAACATCACAATAATCCACAAACAATCCACACAACTCAAAGTCCATCAATCAACATCTTGTGAAGCAAAAAACTGTGTTTGTACGAAACAAGTCCATCTTTAACATGTTTTTAACTTCAAACTGTTGCTTCTGGCCAAAATATGAGCCCAGAATCCATAATAATGCTTCTTCAGGGAAAAAGTCGATCTCCTGTTGTCTTCTAACATCAAAATCTACCGACACATTTGTTTAGAACTGTTTTCAATTGTAAACAGTGCTTGATCTGTGCATATTTCTCCCCCGATTCAGATGAGACAACTTTTTCACAGGAGAAAACAACATTATGGATAGTCTCATAAAGGACTCATATTTTAAACAGTGGTTTGAAGTTAAAATTGTCTTAAAGGTGGATTTTTTTTTTCTTACAAACACATAGCTTTTCACTTCACAAGATGTTAAATGATGGACTGTAGTTCTTTGGATTACTTGTGGATTATTGTGATGTTTTTATCCGCTGTTTGGACTCTCATTCTGACGGCACCCATTCACTACAGAGGATCCATTTGTGAGCAAGTGATGTGATGCTAAATCACTGATTCTGTTATTTTCCTGTTTTTGCTATGAATGTGCTTTGAAAAACACTATAAAAATAAAGGTGACTTGACTTTATTCCAGGGACCTGACTGATAGTATGATATCATATAAATTAAGACTATTTACCTGAGGCTGGTTCTAGCTGTCATGAGTTTATTCACTAAAAGTGCTGAAGGTCCATTAAGACAGCTGAAAACCCTCAGTTATATCCTTTTCTCCTAGTCATGCCAGAGTGGCTACTTCAATTCTGCTGTCGCCTTTCCAGAAACCGCAAAACCGTTAACAATGCTCTCTGTCAAGATGTGTCCACTTTGGACAAAAGCAGCTGACCCCCTTAAACCTGGACCTGAGACAGGACAAAATAAACACAGCCGTGGAAAGCTGTGAATAATATCTCGGAAAAAAGAGTGTCGGACACAATGCAGTGCTGGATGATACCGTCAGACTCATGGACAGATGGCCAATGCACAATTTTCACTACGTATAGGGGAGATTGTAAGGGCAATTGTCCTTCATTTTCTTACAAAATGTGTTTCCCCTTGTCAATCACCTGATATGGTTCCACAACGTCAGGACCAAAAAAAGTGTCAAATATTTAATATAAGCATTGACAAAGAGCATTACTTTGCAGTGGACACATGAAATCATACTACATTTCAAACTAATAGCTTCATCTAGTGAACTCTCAACATAGTCTGCGAATGTTACGGTGTTTACAACAAAACCATATTTCAAAGTATGTTATCCATATCCATATATTACATTCAGCAGCCCTTTTGTTTTTATAGAGTGATTATAATAAAAATCCCAGTGAAATGGAATTCATGCATCAAGATTGTGACAGAAAATAAGCTGAGTTTAAATTATATATATATAAAAAAAACAACTATAAGACCCACCTGTGTCTTTGTAACGCTGTTTAACTCCTAGCAGGTGAAATGGAAAGAGGACCTTTAGGATGAAGGCTGAATTTGATACTGCCTGATTAAAATAAAAAAAGAAAAAAAAAGAAAAAAAGAAAAAAAAAGAAAGAAAAGTAAATTGTATGTCTGGACAAAATCTGCTGACAAAACAAAACATTATTTAAAAAGTGCTATAGAAATTACCTATTTGTTATTTTCATTTTGGACATACATGTAAAGTTTTTTAAAGATTCATATTTATTTTCTGTTTATTTTAGTCTATCTTCTAATTTAATACATTTGAATTGAACTAATGGCAAGTAAAGTTGTGGGACATATTTGGCCCATGAGAGGGGTATTTTAACATATATTATTATTGACACAGATTAATGTCTCGTGTACTAAAATATAGCACTAGTAGGCTATCAGTTATCAAGGAATTATGTTCTACAGTTAAAACGTATGTCGCTGTTCCTCTCCCATCCGTGTGGAGGAGCTGTAGTGTGTTTGAACGGGCAGTTTCTCTTTTCGCGCAGGAACTGGGGCATCCTTGACAACAATCGCCGGTTGTCTGTGGTTTGTGTGTTGACGCTTTTGTTTACTTTTGGTGCTCTTCCGACCGTTAATTTTATTAATATCAATTTTAAAACATTTAAACACCCGTTTTAAGATCGTCTCACCACATTTTATTAAAATAAAATTCTCTCGGACGCACCGTTTGACGCCCCATATCAGTCAAGTAAGTGAAAGTTTATTAGCTCATTGTGTTTGCTATTCATTTAGTTATTAACTAAACCTCTCTCTGCTGTTTAAACTAATTTATGGTCGCTTTTGCATGCATACTGACATTTATTTCTAACGGCGCAGCTCTGTTATTTAGTGTTTGAGCTGAAATAGCTAGCACGCACGTTTAATGTTATTGTCTCCTACTGACGAATTTCCTGTGTTGCATTGGATAAACGTGTTTGTTGAATGAATAATAATAATAATAATAATAATTTGTGTAATAATAAAATATTTTACTATGAAATTTAAGTGAACGTGTTAGGAGGTGCTGCAAAAATATACTAAGGTAGCACAACGTCTTGCAAGTGTATTGTTTGTCATTTGATTTGTTCAAACTGTGTACCAGTGCTTTGATACTTTTGTACTTGTATGCTAAAATAGAGTAGATGTAAAATAATAGCTGCTTTGGTATTTTTCAAACAGGCATGTCAGCAGCTAAACTTGCATGCTTTTTTCACTTTAGTACATAGAAGGACATTTTAACAGATTTTTTTTATTTTTTTTTATCCAAAGTGACTTAGAGTGCATGTATTACAGGGATCATTCTCCATGGAAAAGCTAGGGGTTAGGTGCCTTTGTTTGGGGCACAGTGGTCATAGTTAATGAACCACCACCTATTGTGGGTACTGAACCTAGATAACATTTGGTTACCAGTCATTTAAGACATGTAACTTAGCTTTAGCTAACATCGAATTGTAACATAAAACCACCCAGTACCTGGAGAAAAATTCTTACATTTTTGTGTTTTGCAGGTTTTGTTTTGTAACGTGACATGCATCTGTAAAGGGGTCGTCAAGCTTAAAACATCTACAGCGGCTCCATGGAACCCAGTAATGATGTGGCGCTTGATATCATCGTTACCAATGTCGTATCTGTCTTCAGAACCAGGTGCCATCTAAACCTGCGTACCATCGGCCTAGAGGGGTCTAATGTCATCTACAAGCCTGAAGTGGGAGTAAGTCTAGACAATTAGACCTTTGGAGATGTGTTGTTATACTTAAGCGCCTATATTCTGGATTTACATATGTTACTATGAAAAGATTACTAACAGTATTACCATGGCCTTAAACTCTTAAGAAATGTTGGTTTTCATAACCTACTTAACAAAATTTGCGTCATGTCTAAATGCAAATTAAAACACTTTTTAAATTTGTGTGATTTTTGTCTTTTCAATCTTTTCCAAAATTTAAAATGCATAAAATTATCAAATTTAAAACAAATGTTTGTTTGGCAATTTTTAATATAATTGGTAACAGAGTTGAATGGTTAAGCTTGATGAATGTGGCTGACATATTTGTGACCCTGGCCCACAAAACCAGTCATAAGGATCAATTTTTCTAAATTGAGATTTATACATCAGCTGAAAGCTGAATAAATAAGCTTTCCATTGATGTATGGTTTGTTAGGACAGGACAATATTTGGCCGAGATACAACTATTTGAAAATCTGGAATCTGAGGGTGCAAAAAAATCAAAATATTGAGAAAATTGCCTTTAAAGTTGTCCAAATGAAGTTCTTAGCAATGCATATTACTAATCATAAATTGAGTTTTAATATATTTACGGTAGGAAATTTACAAAATATCTTCATGGAACGTGATCTATACTTAATATCCTAATGATTTTTGGCATAAAAGAAAAATGGATAATTTTGACCCATACAGTGTATTTTGGGCTATTGCTACAAATATACCCCAGCGACTTCAGACTGGTTTTGTGGTCCAGGGTCACATTTGAGAAACAGAATGAGATGAATCGCTGGAGAAAAGGTCCAAATTATGTTATTGTTTGAAGACTAGCAATTTTTCCTGCTATGTCAGTTGTGTTACATAATTGTTTAACATGTCTAGTGTTTTTTACTATGAAAACATGCATTTTGTTTTTGTAAAGCTTCAAAATAATGTCATGGGACACAAACATGACACAATTCATGGAAAGTGCCATCATGTTTTCACCTTTTTCCTCAAATCATCAGTATCAACAGTATTAATCAGTATGTGGCCAATCATTAACGCATGGTGTTGCTTATGTTCTGTGGATGTTTTTCCAGAAAGTCCTGATGAAGCTGCGGAAACCACGTATCACTGCCTCTATATGGTCATCAGGGAAAATTATTTGCACTGGAGCAACAAGGTCTTACTAAAATCTGCTTTTCAATTCTCAGAACACTAAATAATAAGCCATGAGTTGTTTGTCCTGCTGAAGTTGTCAGTGTTTTTGGTTAACTGGTGAATCGCATACGTTTATTTTTGTTTAGTGAGGAGGAAGCCAAACTAGGTGCTCGACGGTTGGCACGATGCCTGCAGAAGATTGGATTCAAGGTATCTAAATTGATTAAAAGCTACTGTAAACAGCTTTGTAGAACTTCTGAATGATGCATAAACTTTGTCTCATCTGCAGGTGAGGTTCTCGGAATTTAAGGTTGTCAATGTGTTGGCAGTGTGCTCCTTGCCTTTTCAAATCCGTCTCATTGAATTCACTAAGAATAACCGACCTATTGCCAGGTAAGATATTATATTTCCTCTCGCTGTGTTCTCAAACTGCACAGAAATTTCATTATACCTTATACATTTTAATAGTAAGTGCATTTGTGTTGTGGACAGCCAGTATTAATGAAAGCAATTAAGAGACAATGGAGTGGCTTTGTAAATGTACAATTTGTGCTCGTTTACATTTAATACTAACATCGGTTTTGGGCCAATTTGACAACTGGTCAGTGCTAAATACAGGTTTAAACAGTTAGTGATGGATGTAGTGGTGAAATCAGAGACCTTCCCTTCAATAAAATCCAGTCACAAGTGGTCACAGGAGGCACATTTGAGATGCATGTTAATACCAGCTGTGAACAGTAATGTGTCTCCTCTGACCACTTGTGATCGGATCGCCAGAGATGGATGTTAACACCGCCTCCAAAGGAACCTTAAGAGTCTTAAAAAAAAAAGGGGGAACAGTGCTCTCTAGTGGTGAAGTGGCGTGAGCAATCTCGAAACATGCCAAGGAACATTTTCTCCTACAACTGGATTGCAGGTCTCATCACTATATTTGTGTCTGTGTGTATTTTTAGCTATGAACCCGAGATCCATCCTGCTGCGTCATACAGAATTAAAAACCTCAGGAGTACAGTGCAGGTGTTTTCCACAGGCAGTATCACTGTTACAGGTAAACCACTCACACAGCATTCGCTCAGTATCATTTTCACTACCATAATCTGGGTTTATCTGGAATGTACTGCAAACATCTGGATAGTTTAAGAACCTTTTAATACAATGCCAGTCTGTAATATTTAATGAATTACTATGAAAATTACCAGTAGACATGACTTCAGTGTCAAGTTATTTAAGTGATTTTAAATTACTAAGACTTTAGTGCTTGCCTTCATAGAGCTCATACAGATTACTGCATTAGTAACATACTTTAAAGAATTATTCCTAGATTATTTAGCCACATTAAAGGCAGCCCACATGGCTCAAGCTGTGTATATTATGAAGGTCTGGAAATATAATGCAGTAAGCTACAATGAGCCTCTGGAGTCTTTTTATTTGTTTAAGGTTTAAAGTTTTTATTGACCAGTGAACTAATAATTGTCTTAATGTCCTTATATGCACAGAAAATATTAAATTATATATTTTTTAGCTGACTTTTTTTTTCAAATTCTTATTGTATCATATTGTACTGAATAGATGTTTTAAAACATTTCAGTTTAACGTTTCTAAGAGTCTGGTTTTATTAAAAATTTAATTATATTTTTTAAATTTTAATTACTATTTTTGCATGGTTTGAATTCGATCAATTTAATTTTATATGTAAGTGTAAACCTATTTAAGAATCCTTTCAAGATTTCTGCATTAAAACATTTTCACACAAATATAACCATAAAACACTGTTTAGTACCTGCTTTTTTTGTATAACAAAAAGCTGAACTAATGTTAGATCTTATCCTATTAATGACCATCTTTCCCTCTCTCTAGGACCAAATGTGCAGAGCGTGGCGTCCGCTGTGGAGCAGATTTATCCTCTGCTGTTTGAGTGTCAGAAAACACTGTCATAAACCACACACACACACGTAGGCACCGGTTTGAAATGAAAAGCACCTTATCATTGAATGTTTTAAGGCTTGTAACTGTTGTACTGTATGTGTCTCCAAGGCAGCTTTTGCCATTTCACGTCCAAGCGGGTCTGGGTCGTGTGTTTTCAGAGTCATGCCTTTGAACCTTGACTTTGGTGTTCGGACCCCACGTTGATTAATGACGACCTCTTAACGCTCAGAAGAGGACCATTAGTGCATTGACATTGTGTTGCTGACATTGTGTAGTTTATAAACACTTGAATTAACTGTATTATATAATGCATGGACACCAAAGTAAAAAACTGGCAAGCAGTGACATTTAAGGATCACGTTTTACTGAAACTTCTTGGAAATTTTAGCTAAGTTGATAGTGTTTGCAGCTCTTTTATTGATACTATAAGTCAGAAGCGAGAAGTTAAAGGGCAAACACTTCACATTAAAACAGCAGGTGATGTATATCTGGTGTGTACTGTGGACAAGAACACTCTGGGTTGTGAAGGAGTTGTTGGTTCATATGTTTATGTAGTATGTGAAAACTTTTGTATTTTATAATAAACAAAATAAAATAATCCCTATATTAAGTCATTGCGTCTGTGTCTTTACAAGAGAAATAGCCCAGCATTACTCATATTTAGGCCTACAAGTCATTCACAAAGTACTGTATGTCCACTGCCTCTCACTTAATCGTTTTGTAACTATTTTATGGATAATTTAATTATGCATTATTCGTTTATGCTTTTATCATGTTTAAATTAATTCTTTCATTTTATTGTTTAAATTTAATCTTCACAAGTTTAGGCCATTCATATTTTACCTCTAGGCAAGTTAGTCACAATGGTCCGTTTGAAACACGGTTATAAGCAAAGATTTTTTTCCCCCCTGAGGTCTCAGTTTTCAATGTGTGGATTATATTAAGAAATGTAAACAATAAATGTCGTTTAGACGCTCTTTTGTAGCCGCCTCAGCGGAAATTGAAGCATTTGGCTTGAGTGAACAATTATCTTTTCCTCTTTACTAAATATTGTGCGGAAAAAAAACATGAATAAACTTCAGAGGGTCATAAAAGATAAAGTACAACTTACTGAAACGTATCACGCCTCATGTATTCACCCAATAAATGTTTGAACAACGGTCGATAAAACAGCTTGTGGACAACATGTCACGTGACGTCTTATTTACCTCGCTGGCTATCGAGCATATCGCTACAATCTAAACAATAACGTTACTTACATACATTTCACTTTTGTTTCATAATTATTTAATTATTTCAAAACGACTTGAGTAATGGAGCAAGAGACTTTTTTTTTTTTTTTACTAAAATCACATATATTTTTAAATTAACAAAATTTCGTTGTGTAGTATTACATAACGTGCCGATTTGCAGTTGTGTAACCTGATAACATGACAGCATCTCCTACCAGAGAGACACCTACACGTGTTGTCTGTGGTATGGCTCAGCACACAAACACTGACACGTGAACTTGCCTTTGACTTGCCATAGCATGATTATGGTCATGATTGCACAATTTCCAAAGTGTTTCATAACAGTAAGCTGTAAATTCTCCATATAAATCTTGGTCAGTACCAAACTACTTAAAACACATTTAAAAAATGAATACAAATAAATCAGATTGACATATAAACTCTTTTTAACTGACCCATCACGCCATGGGAAGGTTTATTAAGCTAAATTATCACCATGACAACATCAATTAGTTATATCTCTTCAATACTTTGAAAAGTGCAGTCATGGGTTTGGCTGTTCTGTAAGCTGCCAGACGGCAGCACCAAGAACAAGCTACTGTTTGCAAATACCCTTGTGCTCTTCCACTCTTCATCTAGGTAAAAAGTCAAACAGTTGAGAGGGCCTTTTCCTCCTGTGATTGTTGTGCTGTAGCCTCATGTTTAGTTCTATCACACAGCAGTCTGGTGCTCAGGTGATTCCTGCAGAACAAGACACGTGTCTGATCATTACGATGATGCACTTTAAAACAAAAATCACTGAGGCATGCAATGTGGGGCAAGTGCCAAGTATTGTAAAATTGGGTGTATGAATGTTTTTGACCCTCACACCACTATTATAAAGTAATTTTTAGCCAAATGGGGTGTGTAACTGTTGTAGAACAGGTTGCTAAAAAAACATTGTTTATCATCCCAAGTTTCTATGATAATATGAGAACAATACAAGTCAATGGGACCATTGACATGAGATGCAATTGCGTGTATGTGTGTGTGAGTGTGCTCACTTCATGGCAAGCTCCTTAGAGATCTGTTCCAGCGATCGGCCTTTTGTCTCTGGCACAAATACAATCACAAACACCACCAACACAAAGCTCATAGCAGCATAGGAGAAGATCACGGTGGGCAGGCCGATCCTCTCTACAACCACAACACATTTCAGTAAATCACCTCTGAAAAACACTCCTTTCTGCGACAAAAACTATTTTTTGTTTATTGTTCTGTGCAAAACTTTGTAAGATTGTGTTTCTTTGTGTTTTCATTCTCTGCAGGAACATCCCCACAGGTGGAAAATGAATGTTTGGCGGACTGCCTCTAAACACAATCCTAACTGTGCTTCTATTGTGTTTTGGATATTGATATTGCTATTTACTTGTTTCAGTGTTATGTTATTTGCTTGTTTTTAGGTTAATGCCATAAATGCCTGAGTATAAAAATGCTTTTAAGATAGGATGAATAAGCAACAGTTGTGAAAGTTTCCTGATTTTGATGCTTTGTAATCAACCACAAAGGTTAACAAGATGGTACACAGGGGTGAAGAGAGCGAGCTGCTAATCATCTGATATTTAAATATATATGATAATTAAAAAATAACATTGTATTAAGCCTATCTTTCTTTTTTCGGTAACACTTTATTTCAAGATATCCTTGTAACCATGTAATTATACATTTAAGTACTGAGTAATATTAATTAACTACATGTACTTACTATATGGTTAGGGTTAGGATTAGGGTTTGGCTTAGGGTTACTTGCGTGTAATTGTGCATAATTTATTGCTATTATAAGAGTAAGTACATGCAACTTGTGTAACAAAGACATCTTAAAATAAAGTGTAACCAATGTTTATTATTGTAACCCTTTTTTCTACCCACTATTATGTAAAGTTAATTTAATTCAAATTTATCTGTAGTGACCTTTTCACAACAAATATTGTTCCAGAGAAAATTTATAGTCAACACTGAAAGGCTTAATTTTTTTCTCGAATGTTCCACAGACCCCCTTGCAGACCTCTTGAGGTCCCTGGACCCATTTGAGAACCTTTGATTTATATAATTTTAGATAGGCTAGAGCAACACTTGTAGGCTGTGGGAACAACACGCTGGGTTAAATTCTAACATTAATAATCAATCCACTGTATTTCCAGGATAGTAATTCGAATCTAAACAACACATATTAGTTACCTTGTTAGTTAATGATCTATGGCAAAACTAACTGTGCTCTTACATAACTCCTGAAGGGACATTATGGTGTCTGGCTTTGTCAGACTCTTTTTAGAAATTTAATGACATTCATGTCTGTAGCACAAACAGAAAGTGACAATTTTGTGTTAAGCTTATGAATTTAATCACTCCACTAACGGTAAGTTTGAGAGAAAGTAACAGTGATGTTCACTAATTATAATAATTTCCTCCTAACAGTGTCAGATCAAGGACCCAGAGTACAAAAACGTCAAATCAGTCACTGCTTACCCCATGAGAACACACAAAATAACTACTTATCTAAACAGAGACAGCCTCAATCTTCATGGTTTTATTGGATGACCTTCAGCCAGATACTGATAAATGCACTGACTGCACCCTGCAATACAACTGGGTCACCATGATCTACTGATCTCATAGCTGTAAATAACACCTCACTCTGTGTTTGTGTGTGTGTTACCTGTCAGAGTAAGGAAGGTCATCGATATGAGCAAATTTGTGGCCCAGTTAAAGGCAGAGATGACGGACACAGCCTTTCCACGGATGCCAGTCGGGAAGATCGCACTCAAAACCACATGAACCACTGCAGATTAAGGATTACACAGAGGCAGAAATAAATTTGGTTTAAAAAAGATGGAGATAATGGAAAAAAACAACAACAACAGCTTATTAAAATGAAAAATGTGCAGCATCAGCTTTTCACAGAAATGCAACATTAAAAGAATAGTTCACCTTAAAAAAAAATTTGTTGTTCCAAATCTGAATTACTTCCTTTCTTCTATAAAACACAAAATTTTAAGTTTTTTGCAGATTATCCTGGCCACTCTTTTCATTACAGAAAGCAAACTGGCACTGGGGCTGCAAAGCTCCATAACAGAATTATCCCTTCAAATCAGATGTTTTTACTGAATTGGTTTGAATGATTTGTTCATAAAAAAGACTGATCCAGTTCTTAAGTTTAACTCACTGATTCAATGATCCGGTCACAGCAGTTAACAGCTGAGAGTAGTAGCAATGTTTGAACAAATTCATGATAAATTAATTCTTTTAAGACTGAATGTTTCAAAGAATCTTTCTGAATGATTTGTTCATAAATTGGACTGTTTAAATTTCAGTTTACTTATTCAGTTATCCAGTCACATCGGTTAAAAGCTCACTGGATTTTATTAAAATGAAAACATAAAAAGTCCCTGTTTACTGCGATTGCATGGAAAAGTTCTAAAACTTTAAAATAACTACATTATTCAAATCTTTCATTTTTTGATCCAAAGAAGAAATGACACGAGGTTGATTAAATGATGATAGAATTTCATTTTTGGATGGACCACCCCTTAAAGGAATTGCTCACACAAAAATGACCATTTGCTTACCCTCAGGCCATCCAAGATGAGTTTGTTTCTTCATTGGAGAATGATATTTTAGCCGGAAGCAACAGTGTGAAGTTAAAAATGTTTTAATGGTGGATTTGTTTATTGCAAATAGGCAGTATTCTGCTTTACAAGATGTACAACTGATGGACTGGAGTTGTATAGATCACTTGTGGATTACTGTGATGTTTTTATCAGCTGTTTGAACTCACATTCTGCTGGCACCCATTCAGTGGTGAGCAAGTAATGTAATGCTAAATTTCTCCAAATCTGTTTAGATAAAGAAACAAACTCATCTACATCTTGGATGGCCTAAGAATGAGTACATTTTCAACAGATTTTCATTTTTGGGTGAACTATTCCTTTAACAGGATGTTTTTGTTTTATGTGACAGTATGAAGAGTGACTGAATCTTACTTGGTCCCAAGCTGATAGAAAACCCAGCTACATATACCAGCAAGCTGACCAGAGATATCCATTTCAGAGAGGGTGACACCTCGATAACATGAAGAGATTGAAGTGCAATTTTGGAACTGTCTTTCTCAGAACCCTCAGCCAGTTCCATAAATCCTGTCCTATGATCATGAGTGTAGTTTAAAATCCAATGGTCCTTAGTGTCATGGTAAGAAGGCTGGTATAAACCCAGTGGAGTGTTTGTCTGGAAATCAGTCTCTTCTCCCGTCCCAAACACTGTGAGGTTTGCTTTATTAACGGGGCCTCTGCATAAGCTAGAAACATGTGTGCGGCTTTGCATAGTAACGGCCCCCAGTGTTGCTGTTGACAATGTCATAACAACGGCACCAACACATAGTAAGGCTTTAGGCCCCACTTTGTCCACTAGAAAGACTGCAGGAATGGTCCCGCCCACTTTAAACACACCAAACCCTGTGGATGCAAGAGTTGCCGCCTCATTCCCATGGAAACCCACGCTGCTGAGAACAGTGGACGCGTACGCTAAAATGTTGGGCTGTCCCGTAGCCTGCTGCAAGAAAACCAGCGTGGCGCCAACAAGCAGTCTCTGAAGCATATTATCACGAGAACGGAAGAGGTCCAGGAAGCCGTGCAGGCGCTCTGCCCCCAATGCCATGCGTATCGCCCGAAGTTCGTCCTCCACTGCGTCTACTCCTGTGATTCCTGCACGAAGACGGAGGAGAGCTGCGTGAGCCTCTTTCTCACGCTGCTGGGCCAGCAAAAAGCGCGGACTCTGCGGCAAAAGTGGCATGATGCCAGCTTGCAGCAAAGCAGGGAGCAGCACGGCACCAAATGTAAACCTCCATCCATCCGGGACCCCTGCGAATGCCCAGCTCAGTCCAAAACCCAACAGCATCCCTAAAACTACCATCAACTCATACACACACACGCACCTCCCGCGCCAGGCGGCCGGCGCCACTTCTGCCGCGTATAGGCATGACGCTGTGCCCGACAGCGCTACCGACATGCCGACAAGCATCCGCCCAACTACTAGCGCCCAAAATGACACCACGCACACGCTCAGAAGTGTGCCCAACACACACAGCAGTGCCGTGAGGATGATGGAGAACCGCCGTCCGTAACGGTCCAGGATGGTGCCGCCACCCAGGGAGAGGAGGAAGGCTCCAAAGAGAAGAGAACCAACGACTTGCTCTTGCTGCGGGCAGGAGAGAATCAAAACGTCCCTGAGTTGAAGCAATGCTCCTGATATCAGACTCATCTCATAGCCCATCATCAACCCACTCAGGCAGGCCCCAGACACAGAACACAACACCAGCACTGTACCACTGCCTACAGAGACAAAGAGAGAGGAGAGTACAATATATGACAATTTATATGATATATCTTTATATATACGTAAATACATAAAACATAAAATACAATATCATATAATTACATGATAATAGATGTCATGTGAGCACCATACCAAAGTATGTAAATACAGTACAGTACAACCAAAATAGCTAATGAATATGGAATGTTACAGTATGTAACAAAAGTCATCACAGAATCGCTTGGTTGATTGTGTTCACTGCAATTATTGCACACACAAGCTCACATGGCTTTCAAGTTTTGTTCCATGCTGTCCTACACTGTAAAAAAAATCTGTAAAAATTGGGCACAAAGTACTGTATTAAAATGAAGGAATTTTCTGGAGTGATTTTTTTTAACAGGTTTTACCTGTATTTTGAATTTTGCACTGCATTGCTTTGTGTCCTCCGTAAAATTAATGGCAGAAAATTACCAGTACATTTTCAATTTTTTTTACAATGTACAAACAATTCTACAGTAAGCACTGGCAAATGTGTGAAATCCAAACCCTAAAATCATCCCAGATAAATGATAAAACAGTCTGCATACTAATCACCTTTAATTAACTACAATATACCTGACTATATATGACTGCTTGATTACAGCATCAGTTATCACAAGAAATTTATGGTATTAACAACGGGGTTCCAGTAATAATTTTTATTATACAACTGTTACACAACTAAAGCAACATGTCATGTTTTAGATTAGATTACATGTTATTGGATATATCATTTCTAACCAATTAAAACACACACACACACATACACACACATATATATATATATATATATATATATATATAGCGCTTCAAAATAGATTT
>JAFVLL020036227.1:0-32846 GCA_021397915.2 Tor tambroides | reverse complement strand
TGTCCCCCTCAATGTCTATGGTGGTTACGGCCCTGGTAAAAACCCCATCTAGCGACGCATCGCGAGTGTTTTATTTTTCTAACGACTCTGAATCGATTCACAAAAAAATCTGAATCGATTTCGTGGGCCGTGGCTGCGCAACGTTTAATGTACACGGGTAGGTACTGTGTGTGTTCCGTTTGTTACCAAATTCTGCACAGAAACACTGGAGCAAGTATCTAAACTGCCACGAAATTCGGAAACAGCGAACAAAGGAAATCGCTTGTTTCGTTGTATACGATTTGCGTCACTACGCCGTCGTGAAAAACGCGGGCTTTCGCTTGACGCGTGAAGTGCGTGTTTTGATTCTACACCGACGAGAAATCACTGAACAAAGCGTAAAGGATGGCAGTAAACTAAATCAAGGATGTCCACTATTCATCAATACGGTAAGTGATCTCGCGTATTGCCTTTTTTCTTTGTAAACTCGTCTGTCACAAGCCAGATTCGATAAGAGATTCAACTGGAATCGGATCCCTGACCCTGAGTCGGTTCCTATAGAATCCCACTGTTACAAGCATGTTGCACCACAGATTAACCAGCAATTTTCGTCCAGGACAGGTCAATGACATTTTTAGTGCTATTCTTTTTCTTGGCACTGTTTGATATAAAATGTTTTTGTTGTCTTTTTATTTTTCTAATCCAACTGAAGCATTTCTATAAAATGTCTGCATCACCACCACTGATATGTTTGTGTTATTCACCTGTTTCACTTCTTCTCAGCATCTGCAGTTAATTTCAGAAGGTTCTTGAAGAAGGTTTTTGTACGGGTCTTTATGACTGTGTGAATCTATAACCACTTTAGTCACAGAAGCAATAATACTCTCCACTATCTTCATTCTGGGCTCCACTGATGACCAGTTGGAAATTTTTATCAGATCCACTTCCACAAAGTCGAGATGAGATGGAAGAATATCGGATATCTCCTTGATAGATGAGGAGTTTAGGAGCATCTCCTGGTTTCTTGAGGTACCAGCTAAGACAATATTTACTATTACACCAGTTACCAACATCAAGACTGGTTTTACGTGTTATTGAAATTGACTGTACTGATTCAACAGTCTTCCTCGAAGGGCTTTGAGTCGCTGTCACTTGACTGGAGTCTGTTAATGACAATACAGATATTAAGACACAAAAACTTAAAATATAACACAGAAAAGTAGAGATTAAAGCTGAAAGTTACCTTGCACAGAAAGAGCCAGTGACATAAAAAAGATGGTGAGAAAAATTAAAAATGCCATTTTTGTTGTGGTTTGATTATGATAAAAGCAGGTCATAGTTATGATGTTAAAGTCAAAGGATTATAGTATCGCTCCACTGAGATGACAATGCAAATTGTGCTGTTCGCATGAAAATAATCGTCACCGTACAACAGAAATGTGTAATAAAAATAAGTGTATATATCTAACTAAATATAAAGAAACTAAAAATCAAAATAAATAAAATTAGATTTATTAATTGTTGTTATTGTTGCTGTTTAGTAACCTAATATTATTTTACAATGATATTAATATTTGTAATTATTAATATTTGAATTTTAATGTTTTATATGATATTATATAATATTTTATAAGGCAAATGGGCCAGGATTTAGCATGACAATTAAATAGATTTTGTTTCATTTATTGTACGTAAATAAATGGTGTTTTCATAATGATGTAAATTACTTTTAAAAGTAATATGTCTATTTCTGTATTTTGTTTTGATGTTTGCTTGCCCTAAATATAATAATAATAATAATAATAATAATAATGTTAGAGTGAATGAAATTAATTTATGCAGTCTCTTATCACTGAGATCAGCTCAATAAAAAAAGTATTAAAAATCACATCATGAGAGTTAAATAGTGCTGAATACATGATCTGTAATTTGAATAAGATTCACTAATGGATAATCAGTGCAGTCAGTGTGAATGAGACTGATGGAGGTTTTTGTATGAGCCTTTATCACTGTGTGAACACATACTTGTTGTCAATCTTGTGTCGGGTCATACAATAATATTGTGCTTCATCTTCTTTCTGGACTCCACTGATGTCAGATTGAAGTCAGTGTGAGCACCATTGCCACTGAATCTAGATGGGATGTTTGAGTGATGTTCAAGTATTTTATAAATGAGGAGTTTGGGAGCATGTCCAGGTTTGTGCTTGTACCAGGACACACAGTTCCTCCAGCGACTACAGTCAGCAACAGGTGAGTTGGTTTTGCAGTTTATTTTGACCGTTTCATCACTTATCCATTTGAGCCTGTAAAATAAATGGTTACAAATCTCTTCAGCATGTCTGATTAAAATATAAAGCATTGCTCATTTGACCTACCTTGAATACCAATGGCCAGTATGCAGTTGGGAATGATGGAAAACATAGTTATTGTCGGCTTTACTGTCATGCTCTTGTACATGAAACACTAAACTGACAAGGTTATATAGAACAGTTAAGGTAAAAAGTTCTGTTAATGCAAATGATCTTGCTGATGAAAATACTTCGCTTTTGTTGGGCGGTATAGGATATGTTTCCAATGTGGAAAAAGTTCTGTGATGCCTCTCACAACCTCCTCTAAATGATGTAGATTAAAGTGTATCATAAAGGTGAAAGATTTCTGAGTAAAAAGTGTAAATTTCACATGTAAGGAGGGACTGAAAGTCCCAGTTACATAAACATAGCCACTGTGTATTAAGAACTGGTTTGGCCAACTAGCAGTTAAACAAGGGGTAATCAGTCTTTTTGGATTTAAATTAGACTAATCTACATTTTTGTAACTGACTTTAAAAAGTTATGACCAGTCTTGAAGAAAAAGAAAAAAAGAGGATCCTGCGCTCTCTTCAATCCACATGTAAAATGATTTCAAGTCATAATAAATTCTTCCAAAAAGAGTAAAAACTCAATACTTGAAAATCATTTACTGTGTATCGAAAACAGGATTACATGCTGAGATACTAGCAATGTTGTCTTTATTATTACACAGTGCCAAAAAAATTGCTTAGTGCATTTAAAATCTACAACAAACATTTCAGTTTCAGAAAAAAAAAAATACACAGCTAACTTAAGACTAGTCTAAGCAGTTTATGCAACCGGCCCCTGATTTTACTCTTAAAAAAGACTTTTGTTGGTTTTATGAACCTACCTACTTTACTTCATTGAGTATAGATTTAGTTAGTGTGTATTAATGAACATTTCTGCAAGTGTTCCACTTTAGCTATTACAGCTCATTTTAAGTTAAATTAGGTTGTTTTAGTCCTATAAAATAATATATTTGATTTGAATAAAATATTTTTTTTTTACATAATTTATATATATATTTTATATTATATTATATTTATATATTATACATTTTATATATTTTTATAATTGTTTTTATTTTTTTTATTATTATTTATATAAACATTTTTACTGTGTAGAATTTTAAGTGAGTTTAAAATAATGCATAAAGATGGTTAAAGCAAAACTGATCTATATTCTGCTTTTCTCCTGCATATGTGTGTGCATAACGCGTCAGAGGTGACTGAGGGCTGAAGAAAGTGAGCAGAATGGTTCATTCAGCTGCGATACTGTCCTAAACTTCCTCAAGTAATGCTGGGAGACAGGAGAGCTGTATGTCTGCAGAGTAACACATGACAAGATCCCATAAGCCAGGCAATCCTGATTCTTCCCAGTAGGTCCTGCTCTCTCCTGGGAATGAAGCCATATCTGAGTCCCCTATGACAGGTAGGAGTCGCATGCATCATTTATTTATGAATGTAATATCGTGCTCCCTTTGGGGCAGTGAACATCTGGCACTGTGTTCTATTCTGGGAGAATCACTCCACCCTGCTCATGGAAATAGACTTTCACTTCTGATTTTATGCTCACAGGTTCATTGGTTAAATGCATTGGACTGAAACAGATATGTTGGTTGTTTGTTTTCATTATTTATTTATTTTTTTTAACTTTTTTTTTTTAATACACTTGAGTTGTTTTTCATCAGCACATTTTTATTGGAGCACACTGCCACATTTTTTTCAAGTTGTCTTTTAATGCAGTATATTAATTGCATAATTATTAAACAAATATTATATATATATGTAGTACTCTCTTGACAGTGAATGAGAGAGACAGAGACAAGAGTTAGTGGTTGCCCAAGCGGTCCTCTTTGTTGTCTTTAATAAACATTAACACATATACATACTCAAATCAAATCACAGTAAACAAATAAATAGATAATCATATATACAGAAATGTTGTAGATCTTCCACACATCTGGATTTACTCATAAATATCTCAGATCAACTACTCAGGTAAGTATTACAGGTAGTACACAAACGACTTGTATAAACTTCTCTATGAAACAGGTATTAAAATGACAAAATTACACAAATGATCAATTTAAACAAATTATTAACACATTAAAGCATGTAAACTGTAGTTTGGCATTGACTTTTGATAAATTTAACTAACCTTGACAGTGAATGAGAGAGACAGAGACAAGAGTTAGTGGTTGCCCAAGCGGTCCTCTTTGTTGTCTGAGGATGCGCTGCAGTTGTCACGGTAACTCTACTCTCTCTCAACTGCCACCAGAATTCGGAAAATGCAGCTGGACTGTCCAGTGCAAACTCATTATAACACATTAAATTAATTTAAATTAAACTTATATACACATGTAAATAGAAATAGACATACATAAATACATAACAAAATATATACAAATAATTTAATATCTTTATGACACAAACTCTACGCAGCAGGGTGGTCACATATATTTGGCTTTTTAATGTCAGATTCCATTGTGACAGTACCCCATATGGTGTGACAACATGCCCCAGCATCAGTCAACAATCAATCAAACTATCTAATGGTTTTAAAGTGAATTAGGATGCCCACAAAGCTCAATATTCATGTTCATGTCATTTTTGGTCTGATCCCCTGTAATGGATCTCACTCATATTCTGCCACTAGGTGGCTGTAGAATACAGAATTCCACAGCCACACATTTGAAATTATTCTGTAATGAAAACATTTGCAATTTTTGTCATCGGACAGACACAGAGATGCTCTAACTTCACTTTCACCCACTTTTCATCGTAACTCTAGTTAAAAATCACTTCCCTTCCATCTACTCTTCTAGCAATATTGAAACTAGAACTGGCAAACAAAATATTTTATTTCAAAGTGTAGAATTTTTTTATGGGCTCACTGCACTCCTCATTGTATGTTTGTCCTAGTTTTAGTTTTTCTTTTCATCACTTATTTTGATCTCCATCAAGAAAAGTTGTCTAACTTCTCTTGTTACCTGTATTACCACTAGGTGGCCTCAGTAAACTTCCAAGAGTGATGTAAAATGTCTTAAAATTATGTTTAATATTATGTAATTTTATCAAAAATTTAAAAGCTAAAATGATGGAATATTTTTGGATATTAAAGGAACATTTTAATATATTAAAATTAATTGATCAGAAGCCTTAGTGTGCATAAGAGACTTCTTTCATAAACATTAAAAAATCTTACTGACTTACCAACAAAAAAATGTTATATAACCTTTATATAATGATATGAAGAATGTCTACAGTAAAAATTTTTGGGAGAACAACCATTACAGCTTTCTTAGGTATCTGTTTTTTTCCTTTCCTTATAATACAATAATGAATAATTTTAATATACTGACACCTCTATATTCTGTTAGTAAAAGCACTTTAAAAATAAGCACCCTTTTTTCATTATTTTCAACAATACTACAAGAGGAAAAATCACAGTCTGTGTAGGGGGCCTTGGAAAATTGACTTTGACAAAGGGAGACCTTGCAGTTATAAAGGTTGAGAGCCACTGATCTAGAGCAGTCTAAACTGTCACAGCTTCAGGCTACATTGGCCAGCTTGTAATAATTGAATTTTCCAAGCAAAATAGCCTTTGGGCTGAATGTCATTTCAATATTCATTGTACAGGTACAGCAAGATTAGGTAAGTTTGTCACTGGACGCTCTCTTCTAGTTACAAGCAAATTTCCAATCTTTTTTTAGGCAACAGTGATGAAGAGGTGAAGATATGAGCTGTGATAGCGACAATTGCTTTTCCTGCCTTTCCTATTTAACATTTTTTCATACATGTCATTTCAAAAATTACATTGTCATGCATAATTTTGCATGTTTAATGCAGAGCTGTTTCTCTAGAGCTCTGAGTACTTCTGCTGAAATGGTTTCTTTTGTTTATTTGCCTTTTTTCTTCAAATGGCATGTACTAAAATAGCTGGTGGATAAACAATATTATTCTTGGAAATGAAAAAAGGAGGAGAAAATGAAATTTCACCTGTTTATTGTGTTCTCAAACTCATTTAAGAAGCTTCCCGGAGACAAAACAGCAGAACTGAGTAGATTTGAAAGCCTTAAATGTTCTCAGAGTGCAAAATCAATAAACACATCTAAAAGCATTTACCTTAGACCTTATACGTCTGAAACAAACATCCAAATAATGTGCACCATTCTGCATTAATGTCAGTTTTAGCTATGGCCAAATCTGCCGTCGTAATGTCTCAGCCCATGTGATGGCAAATTCATGGTCTCCCTGAAATGGCTTTAAAATGCCATTGCAGGCATTAAGGCACTTCAATTCATGCAGGAGAGCTGCTTTACTGTCATCAGAATCCTGAGAGAGCAGTTTGAGAGGTGGAGATAAGACAGGATACTGTACACAGGCCACGCCTCTCCTTTATGGGAACTGTAAATCCTGAGTGCCTGCAGCATAGATACTTCCCTCATTCATTTTCTAGGAGTTATCTTGCCATGTAAAGATTTCATACTCTGTTCGTCTGACTTTACCTTAATTATTTCTGGTATTGCATAAAAAACAGTTAAATATGTTTATTACACGTCTCCCTGGAATACTATTTTGATTGGTCAGTTGCTTCATCCAGTGGTCTGTCTTTTCTTAATATTCATTGTTGTTCATGGCAATGCAATAGAGTGTGAAACCGGGACTATTTTCACATTACTCGTATCACACTGACTTGTATAGAACCTTGTTTCAGCCACAGAAGAAAAAAAGAAGAAAAAAAGAGAGAGAGAAAAAAAATGTAATTGCAACTTTTTATCTCACAATTGAGTTTATATCTCGCAATTTCAAATTCTGAACTCGTAACTGTGAGTTTACATCTTGCAATTCTCACTTCTTTAATCAGAATTCTGAGTTTACATCTTTACATCAAATTCTGTATTTTTTTGTTTCCACCATGAAATAAAAAAAACAAATAAAAAAGATAATTGCGACTTTTTATCTCACAGTTTTGAATCTGACTTGACTTTTCCTCACAGTTGCGAGTTTATATCAATTCTAACTTTTCTTCTCAACATTTTAACTAGACTTTTTTCTCTTTATCAAAATTGCAAGTTTATATCTTGCGAAATTTGCATGGGGAAATATTTTGCCCTCAAGAAGATTCCTATTGTAATGACTTCATTTTGACCGCGAAAATTCGCCAAACAACTCTAAATGTGACCGCACCTTTAAGAACGCCATGTCATGCAAGATGTGGGCGTGACCAACTTAAACGCGTTGCGAAATCTACATTGGGAAATATTTTACCGTCAAAAGGATTCCTATTGTAATGTCTTAATTTTGACTGTGAAAATTTGCCTAACAACGATAAATGTGACCACGCCTTTAAGAACAACGTGTCATGCAACAGTCAAACACGTCCTTCTAGCACGTTTACACAGAAAAACAATGGAAAAGCAGAGCAGTGAAGTGCAAATATGCGTTCAGAAGGTCTTAGCATAATATCCTCTTTTTTTCTCAATAGATATCCCATTTGTTTCACTTAGAAGTATGTCGCGTTATGAAAGTAAAATGGCTTGCGAAAGACTTTAAACACTTTGGGACGGGAATGTTGAATCGTGAAAACGTGCGTTGTTTGATTATTAGTGAGATTTGTGCCTACAGCTCTTGGAAAATGAGAGATTTCAACATTTTATCTGGAGCTCAAAAAGCTCAAGCCACCAATTTATTGGCTATAGAGAGCTTTTTGATTTTCAGGGAAGACAGGTCAACTGTGAAATAGACTTACTGATAAAACCCTCTCCTTTACAAATATCACACCGGGTCATTGTAGAACTTGTTTAATTTAAAACTGAAAAAAATAGTCTGTTTATATGGCAAAATGTCAGATCAGATGATTGAAAATTGTCTTGGATGTTACAGTCTCAATCTCAAACTCTTTATTTTATTATTAACCAGAAGATGGCAAAGGTGAGCTGCCAGACATGCTGTGTATGAGTGAGCATATGTGCATGCCTTCTTTCCTCCCATCTCTCTCCTTCTCTCTCTGTTTAATTAGTGATCACTTGAATTTCTTAAGTCATAACATCATAACTAAAAACACCTGTTCTGTCTGGAGAAGTTTGAATCAAATCCTTAAGCGTATTAAACTTTATTGTGTAACTCGTCCCACACCATTTGTGCTGCAAACATGAATGATACCTCAAATTGTGCAGTTTGTTGAGGAGAGGTGTGTCATTACTAGGTGGTTGTCAACTCACATTTTCTTCAGAAAATGTACAAATATTGTTTTAATGTCATTTCAGGTGTCATTTTAAATGTAATTTTTGATTTTAGATATTTTCATTCAGATTTAGCTGATATGAGCCATAGTAAGAAATAGACTCGCAGTAATGATCATAATAATTATCCTATATGAAAATGATTGTCTGTATTATTGATAGTGTCCTGTCATAATTATATGTCTTTGCTTGTGATACATCTATGATGCTCTGAGAAAATGACCAGTAGTGGTTGAAATTAGTTTATACGGCAGAAATAAATCCAAAATGCAACAGTATGCACAGAAAGACAATAGACTACAAATTTGCTACGCAGAGCGATTCTTATGTGTGTCTGTGATTAGTTGCAGCGGGTACATTTTCTGAGACACAAAGAGCCAATTACCACTTCATTGAGATGTATAAATGTTCATCATGCAATGCCTTCATTTAACTAGAAGTTAAACGAAGATTTAGACGTTCTCATAACAGACAAGCACACATTTGAATGGCAGTGCCGTGAATGATGTTCTTAATTAAGATTTTCATTAATGAGTCAATAATGAGCACTCTTTCAGAGTGTGTCAGAAGACACCCAGTGGGCAAATAAGAATCTGTTCATTAAGTACCGTGATTTCATATGAGGAAGAGTTTCTCTTGATGTTAAAATAATCAATTTGTAAGCATGCGATTTGAAATTAGGTGGCGAAATTGTGAGCTGAGAACTTTGAACTTTTAAATGGTCGTTTTGTGAAAGAAGGAAACTGTCATCCTCATTTTAACTCTCATAATGTGCATTGTGAATGTTGTACAATACAAGTCTTGGTTCTAATGCAGTATAATTTTGCGAAGATTTCAGAATATGGCTTGTACTGGTAATTATTGTAATACTCAATGAAAAAGTCGTATGAAATGCTAATTCTTCTTATATAAAGCTTTGGGTTAATGCCTTGGAATAACACCAAACCTCCTGAGTCTCACTGCAACACTTTACGTAAGTCCTAAATTAACACCTACCTACATGAATAATGGTGGAGAGGGAAAGTAGGTGAGATTGAGCCAGTGTAGGGTTCCTGGTGTGTGCTCTAATTTAATAATCATTTTATGGCTTTGATGATATTAAAAATTGTTGATCAAAGCCACACGAATTTCAAAAATGTGTGAGTTGAAATATTTTTGAGGACAAATTCTTATAGGAAACTAGATCTGAACATTTTCTGAAAAGAAAAAGGGGGTCATTGGCTCATGAAACTTTTGTGTTCTGAGTGGTTAGCGTGTTGCTAGGCAGTTGCTAAGATAGATAGATAGATTGATTGATTGATTGATTGATAGATAGATAGAACAACAGACAGATAGATAGAACAACAGATAGATAGATAGAACAACAGACAGATAGATAGAACAACAGATAGATAGATAGAACAACAGACAGATAGATAGAAGAACAGCGAGAGATAAAACAACAGACAGAGATAGATAGCTAGATAGATAGAAGAACAGCAAGATAGATAAAACAACAGACAGAGATAGATAGCTAGATAGATAGATAGATAGATAGATAGATAGAAGAACAGCGAGATAGATAGATAGAACAACAGCGAGATAGATAAAACAAGATACAGAGATAGATAGATAGATATATAGATTGATAGTTAGTTAGTTAGTTAGTTAGTTAGTTAGTAGGGGTGGCCAATATGACCAAAATCTTATATCACGATATGAGTAATTTTATTTCGCAGTAATGATGTATATCATAATATAGTTATTTTTGCTTTAAATAAGGTCTTTATGATATCAAAATTTTTGATACCATAGAAATTTCATAGTTCTTGTCACCAGTGTCAATATCAATAAGTGTCAATCAGTGTCAATAAAGTAATCAAATGTATAAAACACTGCATATTCTTTAGTGTGTAAATTAAATATATATTTCTTCTTATTAAATTTAAAAAAGTGATTTAGTCAAGAGCAGTGAGAGATTTTCTCTCTTTTGTTTGATTAACATGAATAACTGCTGTCATTTTAAGAGCTGCCCGTGTCCAATATACTTTTACACGTTTTCTTTTCTCGGCTGTTTTCTCTCTCTCAGCCTTTCCTGTTTTCACTTGCAAAGACAGGCATTTTGACACATACAAGTGTGTGTATTTAACCCTTCAAGGCCTATAAAGCGACAAAAATAACTCCCGCACTCTATGAGTGGAGTCTTCACATGCATGCCTCTCAGACAGCGCGCACATATAATGAAACGACTTATCCTTCGTTGCTGATTGCGTTTCAGCGGCTTAAAATCACTTGTTTTTAAACCATAATGCTTAAAACGTGTGCAAATGAAATTTTTTGACCATGTAGCACAGCAACATCACGTGAGCATGTAACCGCAATAGAGACGACAGTCCAAGATCTCCACCAGTTGACAAATTTCAACCGGTTAATTGTGTCTACCGGTATAGACCTTTTTTCTGTTAGTAAACATTGTGATGTTTTTCTGTGGGTGGAGCTTAGGTGGAGGCAGAAAGATTCCCCTGACCGCTTCACTACCGCTAGCTATGAAGTTTGTTAGCTTGTTTTTTTTAACAATTAGTGGAGAAAATCCAATTTTAACTGCATATGTAAGATCACTCACTGTGCAGGACCGTGATTGTTATTTAAATAAGTTAATTTTAACGGACGAAATCAGATTGGCCGACTCTCAAAGGATGGATGATCTGACAGGATTACCTCCAGTTGAGTGACTCACATCTATAGAGAAACTGAACGTGTAGTAAAGAGAAACTCACCTGTGTCTATCTAGTCATGAAGATGTATTTTTACAGCTACATGAGAGTGAACTGGGCCAAAATACAAAAAGTAAAAGTTAAACATTCAATGTGATGGATATATTATTTGAAGATGTCACGTAATGGCCAAATAGTTATTTTAAAGTTTATACATCCTGTAAATGATGTAAGTTAAGTTTACGGTGACATTACAGTACCTTACAATACTTTACATGCAGTACATTTAAAGTAAGATGTGAATATTTTCTAGAAATAAAAATTCCAGAAACTAATTTTGAACTTTCTGTATTTGATTATTCTTTCTTACCAAGTTCTTAGAAATTCCAGCCACTATCAATCACAACAATGTATATTACAGATGATTAAGCATATAAATCGTCAGTTTGTTGTTTTACACACATGCACACAGACATTATTTCATACACGACATAGTCGTGAGATGCATAAGAAATCTTTAGACATGTAACACAAACCATAATCCATAACAACAAAACACAATACTTTATTTAACCTTTTCTGATAAGAAGTGTGCTGCAAACGTGAGCATTTTTGACGATCGTTACTGTCCAGTCCGCTCATTTTATCAGGTTTAACCACAGCTGTTGTTGGTTTTTTTGTCTGGCAGTGGCAGCAGGTATGCAATAAAATTTCAAATTGGAGCCTGTACTACGTCGATTCTGGCACCCATCACAACAAGATGATATTTTAAGCTCCTGATGTAGCCGAATCTGCGCTAGTTCGAACTGGCCACCTCCAGTTTTCCCTTTGTTTTGCCTCTAGCTAGCACTGTGATGTAATCATGACGTCGGCACAAAAAGGGTCTATATCGCCCACCCCTAATAGATAGATAGAGTGTTGATTGGCTGTTCTATGTTGTTACTGTGTTACTAGACAATTGCTAGGATGTTTGAAAGAGGTTGTTAGTGTGTTGCGAGGTGGTTACTAAGGTGTTCTATGTTATTATTGTTTTGTTAGGCAGTTGCTAGGATGTTTTTTGAGTGGTTGTTATTGTGGTGCATAGGGTTTTTGGAGGAGTTTCTAAACAGCTCACTCACAAGTCTTTATGATATTCAGATTTTTGTGCATTTTATCATCTCCCAGGTGAAAATTGATTGCTGAGAGCTTTGAAAAGTAAAAGCACCATTTGAAGTAGTACAAACTGTGTGGGGTGATTTGGGTTAGGGGTTTTAGAGGCTGTTTGTATCCACCAAACAAGGCCATGCACTATATTCTGCATTATATCTCTAATAACAATAGTGGGCTGCTAGATAAATACTCCACATCACTAATAATACATTACACAACATTTTCCCCCTCAAACAGCTTGAGTAATGCACTGTGATGAATTGTGCTTTTGAAAAATTCAGAGTTTGTTCTTAGATCTCCAAAAGGATGCTCTGATCTCTTTTTCTGTTTCCTCTCTAGGTTTACCACAGTCTGTCAACAATCTACACCTTCTCACAGAGCTTCAACACACTAAAGACCAGACCTGAATTCCCAGGTTCACGGCTGTTTCTGGTTATTTTGATGCCATATAGGTGCACTGTTTCCCTTGTTGGCATCTCCTTAACAGGCAACCACCTAGTTTGCCTAGAAACAGGCCTGTCTGGGATCATTAAAATCTTCTAATCTGCACAATCTGCCACAGCCTGCACTTCTTGAATTGACATTTCGCTTGACATCCAAAACTTACAGAACTGCAGCTCTGAGCAGTTAATGCTGAATACCAAACTGCCTCTTTGTCTCCGTAGCTGTGCTTTAGACATTAAAATAAGTGAGGAATATCGATTACGCTGTCGCTTGTGTGAAGGGGGACAGGTCCTTTCCTGACTAATTTGTAGGAAAATGCACCTTGTGGCTCCTCCCTTGACACAGTGTTTATTCAGCAGAAATAATTGGTAATAGCTGAAAGGTAACGTGAGCAGAAAGATCATATTTCTGCCTGTGCCAGCAACGTCTCATGCATTTTTATGCAGTACAGCAGTAGTATTAGAACCAATAATGTTCAGTAATTAAAGCTGCATGAATGGGTGAAATGGAGCCTGTGCTGAAACTCATTGCTTATTTCATATAATGCAGTGATTCTCAAAGTTTTTCAGTTGGCGGACCATTAAAAAAGAAAGTGAGTACCATTGAACACCCCAAATCTCCTTTGTTCGTATTTCATTGCAGTTTACTAAACTGCGCTTTAATTTGCAATTCAAATTTGAATATAAGCATGTACAATCAAAATTAATTGAAAATGAAATAAATTATTCAACTGTAATTTTTATCTAAAAAAGCAAAGTTTGTCAAAAATGATAGATAGATAGATACAGTATATGATAGATAGATAGATACAGTAGACGATAGATAGATACAGTATATGATAGATAGATAGATACAGTAGACGATAGATAGATAGATGTGATAGTGTCAGTAAAGCCATTGTTACAGAAGATTTCTATTTCAAATAAATGCTGTTCTTCTGAACCTTTTTCCATTCATCAAAAATCCTGAAGATTATATCATGGTTTCCACAAAAATATGAAGCAGCACAACTGTTTTCATCACTAATGACAATAAGAAATGTTTCTTGAACAGCAAATCAGCATACTGGAATGATTTCTGAGGGATCATGTGACACTGAAGTCTGATGAAAATTCTGCTTTATATGGCAGGAATAAGTTACATATTAAAATATATTCAAATCAAATAGAGTTGTTTTAAATTGCAATAATATTTTACAATATTAGTGATTTTACTGTATTTTTGATCAAATATATGCAGCCTTAGTGAGCATAAGAGAACAAAATATTAAAACAAAAATCTTATCAACCCCAAACTTCTTAAAGGATAGATAGATCTTAGTGAATGCCATTGAGAAGAATGCTGATTAGATGGCTACCTTCAGGTACTTTAGATCTTCTTGGTAAAATAAGCTAATGTTAGCTAGCTACCTAAATAAAATACATAGGCTATTCGTGATTTCTTGTGAGAAATTACTCAACATTAAAACTGCTAAAAACAGACATATTTGATCCATCATACCGCTTTTCAAAGAAGTTTGCTCATTCCTTTTCTTTGAAACACTGTTTTGAATCTTCAAATCAAATGTTGTGGTTCATGCTAATTTGGTTCAAGGGTTAGAACTGATTACTGACAAAAATTCCAAAATGATTATATAGAAAATGAATGAGAAATTAAGCCTGCTTCTGAAACCCAGACTGTTTAAAAAGCACATGGTTACTGTTGAGCTCTATCTTGTCAGTCCTTATGGAGAAAAGATTCGTGTGATTGATGATAGTGAATTTGATTTCCTTAATTCGAATTTGGTGATCATAGTTTGGGACATTTTACCACAACAAATTACAACACAAGTACCAAACAGGAGCAGAAAGGAGGTCGGATGTAATCCGACTCATCCCGCAGGAATCGTACTGCAGTGATGAGCCATTCTAAAATAATGTGGCTGATCCAGGGCAATTTGTTTTGAATCACTGGGATTTGACTACGTCTCGGTTAGTGATCCTAAAATAATGGGAGTTGTCATGGACAAAAGGAGGAGACAAAATAAATTCATGCGAATCAGGGCTGGCGCTTCAGAGCGCATCGGGGTATTTTTCCTCCATCTGACATTAGTACAGTAAATCCAGGCCACGGCTGATGTTTACCGCTGCTGTCCGCACTTCCTGTCGGATCCATTTGTGTAAACACTGCCCTGCTGTCCCTCGAATATGTTGTTTTCTGCCATAGCTTACTCAAAAATAGATTTCTGCTACCTGCTCAAGTTACTTAAAATCAACTAATGGAGCAGAGTTCTGTCAGGGAGTAATTTAAAGTGATAAAGTTCATTTCACGTTTCTGCGTAGAGATGACATGAATCATGTTTGTTCGTTCAGGCGGGGGATTTCTATTTCCCAGAATTGAAATGTTGAAATTAAGTGTTATTATATGTGTTTTGAGTAGGATGAGAAAAGAGGGAGACTTTTTAGTGTTGCAAATGATCTGTTATGTTGGGATTTAGAGAGTTTTTATCTTTTTGGGAGTTACCGTTGTGGTGAAGAGTGGAGCTTATGTGTTATGCTGAGAATTGGGCAATAATAATAGATTTTTTAATGCAGTTCATTGAAAATTCATTTGTGCATCAGTGTCAAGAAGGAATGGTTTTTATTTTTATTGCATGTCAAATAATATTTGAAGTGTGCTAATGGTGTTTGTAATTCAGCCAAGTCTGTCTGAACCTTTGAATCAATTTCTATGCGAAATATTTAACTGTTTCGAATAGATCGAAATACTGTACGCCCATGACACCTGTTGGTCAAAGACATGTAAATGCAATTAAGCTTCAAAATAGTGAGTTTGTGATACTGCCTTTTTAACTGCTAACTTTTTATGAAACAAACGATTGCAGAGTATGTAGAGTTTTATATGGGACTTTAAAAATATTAATTCATATATATACTACCATTCAAAAGTTTGAGGTTGGTAATTTTTAAAAAATGTTTTTAAGTCTAATATACTCACCAAAGTTGCATTTATTTGATTAAAAATGCAGTAAAAACAGTCATATTGTAAAATATTATTACAATTTATAATATTTATTTATAATCATTTATTATTTCTCTTTTGATATATTTTGAATGTAATTTATTTCAGCATCTTTACTCCAGTCTTTAGTGTCACATCATTCAGGAATCATTCTAATATGATGATCTTAATGTTGAAATTAGTTGTGTAGCTTGCTTGCTTATTTATTTATTTTTTGTGGAAACTGTGATGATTTTTTTTAGGATTCTTTGGTGAATAGAATGTTCAAAAGAACAGCATTTATTAGAAACAAATTTTTGTAACATTATAAATATCTTTATCGATTTTGATCATCCTTGCTGAATAAAGATCCCAATCTTTTGAACAGTAAATATATAATGGATGCATGATTAGGACAAGCAGGAGCAGTTATTGAAGAGAAAGTATAAGAAATTAGGAAAATCATAGTTGTTCTCAATTGGTTTTCATCCTCTTGTTGTTCAGTGCTTGAATAGTCCATCAGTGCAGCTATGGAAATTCAATCATTGTGGCTTTTCTTGTGAGCTTGTGAGTAATCAATCTGGATGTGGCGATGATTCCGGACATTTGCAGTGTGAGCAACCAGCATTTCCTTTTCCTGGTTTTTCATCCATTGTAATCCCATTCTGCCATAATCAAACCGGGATTTCATTTAATCAATGCTCGAAACCTCAGCGAGTCAATTCAGCTTCACATTTCTTTCTCTCTTTTCCTCTTTCTGAAAGTGTTCGTTTAGGATTCTGGTTCACGTTCCTACAGTTATCATTTAATCTATATTTCATTTATTCCCTATCATTAATCCTCAGTGTGGTTGCACTCTGATCAATAAGGAGTTTTCTTTTCAATAGATTTAAAAGAAAATGACACCACACTCAAGGCCCTCAGTGACTCTGCCATCAACGTGAATGTAAAGTCCATAAGAATCACAATCAGATCAAATGCAATATTAACATGTGATGAGAATGATTAGAGGTGATCCTACCTTTGTAGTGTGGATACAAAGACATTCCCCTAATAAACACCCAACAAAATTCATATCGGCATAAGTTCAAGTAAACAAGCAAAAGTTGTTTTTCTCGTAAGTCAGTCGGTTTCAGTCAACACTTGAAGATTTTATGAATTTAAGTGCCTCTCAATCTCTGAAGGGTGACTAGGGATAAAAGTAGCACATGGCAGATGCAGCCTCAATAATACATTTGTGCAGTGCATTGTGGGAAATATTATTGGGCAAAATAACACTGTGGCTTCTGTTGAGCCAATGCCATAAAAACACATGGATAATAACTTCACTACTAAGAGACAGACGTGATTTTTCTGTCTTTTCAGGTAAATAATATAGAAGGAAGAAAGGAAATAAGAAAGGATTTAGTCCCAAGATGTGTCATTATTTTAGCTGGAAGGTTTGTTTTTCACCCTTTGCGATTTATATTATGACATTTCCATTTCTGTCCACACTTTCAATAATAAATCAGGAAACACACATATCACACCCTTCAGACTGCAATTCTCACTCTCAGAGCTGAGATTTTTGAAAATATAAATTACATCTCTAGCCATGTGTGAACGATTCAAAGTATTCATTAGGCAATTGCTGCAATGACTGAACATCATAATTATTCTGTGGCTGAATACAGATTGGTGAGTGCAATTATCATCACCTTTGACCCTCAACAGCCATTGAAGTTGTGACCTTTGACCTTTAAACCCTGGGGAAAATGTACTGTCTTAGATTCCTAGAAGTACTGAATTATATATGGAGTGATTCACATTAATTAGTGCCAAATGTAATGCATAGAATAGTTTTATTCATACTGTAGTTAATTTTCTATTCTGAACTAAAGGACAGACTGCTTGGACTCAGTCTGAATGTCTAGTGTCACATCCATCCAATATCTCACTCATTAGTGTTCATCAGTTATTAGATGCACTGTGTGTCCAGACAGTGATGAAACAACTCAAATGTTATTTCAGCCATAATAATTTGTTTATTAAACTAAAAGGCCATCAGTTAGGTTTCATCACAAGCAGCAGACAGGAGGAATTATTGTATTTATATATGTTTTAAAGGAATATTTCTTCCCAAGATACTGTATAAAAGAGTTTGTTTCTTAATCAGAACAGTAGCAGTACATCACTTGCTCACCAATGGATCCTCTGCAGCGAATGGGTGCCGTCAGAATGAGAGTCCAAACAGCTGATAAAAACTTCAGAATAATTGTGAAGCGAAAAGCTGCATTTTTGTTAGAAACAAATACATTATTAAACCTTTTTTTTTTCTTTCAAATATGCAGCTTTTCACTTCACAAGATGTTAATTGATGGTGGATTATTTATACTGTATGTTTTTATCAGCTGCTTGGACTCTTATTCTGACGGCACCCATTCGCTGCAGAGGATCCATTGGTGAGCGAGTGATGTAATGCTACATTTCTCCAAATTTGTTCTAATGAAGAAACAAACTCATCTACATCTTGGATGTTTAAAAGTTTTGTGTTTTAATATATTATTTATTTTAAATTAGACTCATTTTTAAATACTCTTTTCTTATGGTGTAGTTACGGCATCAAAGCAAAACATGGACACTTTGGTTGCAGTCTAGTAGGCTTTTGAGTGTAGCAACCATAAGAGTATCATTTGCATACATTAGCATATATCTAAATTCATTATATCTTTGCTTTAAAGGTGCTTTAGGCATTTTTTTTTTAATACCATACTTTTGTTTTGGCTAAAATGATAACTTTATTTGTAGAACTGTGTTAAAGCAATATCACACTTAAAATTGTGCCTATCACAGCCTTGCACAGTTCTGTTATTCAGTACAACACATTTGCATGGGTGATATTGCCTAAACACACAATTGATATTGAAAAAAGTTGATGAAATATGGATTGTTAATAATGTTATCTACTGTTTTTTGTTGTGACCCTCTTCTTAAACTTGAACAGCTTCGCTTATATCCTTGAGTGTAGTTCTTAATTGTATAATAGAGTCCATGTCATTGATCCAGTCTGCGTAAATAACATGGTAGGTCCTTTCATTCAACAGTGATTATACACAATACCCGTTAGATAACAGCTACTGTTATTTAATGCAATGACAGAGCTGTGCTCTGAGTATCAAACTACAGCCTTGTTTATTGCCTTTTGTCTATTTGTTTGTTTTGCGGTAATGGGAATCGCATCTAGTAATTCCCTTCACAGCCAGCAAAGTGAAGAAAACACTCCGGGAGTGTTCGGAACACAGTACGGAAAATTCTACATGAAATATTCAGCGTGTCATGCTCATATGGCGCGCCGTTACGCTTGTGTGCATAAAGCGTTTCACTCTCCCTGATTGAGTGTGATATATGACACAGTCTGGTACTTTCTCATATCACCGTACTGCATAAATGAAGTACTGAAGACGATACTAAAGACACCTCCGTCTCGGAGCATCAGTGTCCTATCTGGAGCTCTTTTGGAGTGATCTGCGCAGCACGGCGTTTTCTGCCGGCCGTTCTCATCTGCTGATTTACATAGATAGATTCACCGCGAATGGGAACTCATTTCAGCACAGTTCGCCGGCCGAATGTGAATTCATTTGATTTCCCATTTCCTGCGCTCATAAGCCTAGGACGACCCTCGACCGACCCGAAGGAAGATCGGGGCTGCGTGTCACACTGATTATGTTCACTCAATAAAGATAAGAAAGTGAAATGTAAAATACAACAAAAGGCTTTTTGTGTTTTATAGCAGCATGTTCTCGTCAGTAATCGCAGGTCCGTTAAGCTCGGTTCTGGCAAACGTACATTTTTGTGTGTTTGCAGGCACTGAAACTTTTAATGTAGCATAAAAATATATAGTTAAATGTTTTACAAGAAAATACTATTAAAGGTGCCATAGAATGCATTGATACAGTATTTTAAATTGTTCTCTGATATCTACATAGAAGGTATGTAGCTTAGGTAAGGGCAAAAAATCTCCAGAAACGATTTTACATGACCATTTACAACACTAGGATTTCTCCCTAGAATGAAACGGTCTGTTATTGGCTTATTTGTCAGGGTCATGAATAATAATGAGCTCTGCTCTGATTGGCTGTTTCACAGTGCTGCTCAATGTTGAGCTCTGCTCTGATTGGTGCGGCTCATTTCAGTAACTCGCAGCAAGAAGGAAACACAGAGAGGAAAATATATATTTAAATACTTTCTCTCGCAGTTATATTGTCGGGTAATTATACTGTATATAAAATGTGGGCATCAGGGAGCCGTTATTAATACGCGAGGCATTGAAACTGCTTTTGAACGATCGGTTGATTGCATTATAGTTTCACTTTTGAGATTCGCGATCGCATGTACTCTGTTTATATTATGGAGCGGCAGTACTTACCACACATTTTAGAAGATCAGATGCTTGTCAGTGGTGCTCAGGATCTGTAAACCATTCACCATCATCCTCATCTCTCCTTACTCTGTTTATGTAGTAAGTGAAATATTATGTACTGCAGTGTAACAGGCTACCACTAGCAAGGAGCCAACCATGTCCCTTTAGTGGCTCACGTTATTTTATTAGAACGCGTTATTTGCTTTCCGTGCCTTTCTGAATAGACACCATCCCATCCCTGCACTTCACTCCCCTGCACAGCCTGGAACGTAACATGTATTTCCATGGTCTGCCATTTTCGCTGTTGTCCTCGCTTGTTTCTTCACAATACCTGCAGATGGTTCGGCTGGCGGCTGACCTAGAACATGGGCGGGTTTATGCAAATGTTGGGGGCGTAACTATTAGTGATCCCGACTGTTGCGTAACAGTCGGTGTTATGTTCTGATTCGCCTGTTTTTCAGTGGTCTTTTTTAATCACGAGATTTACATAAGAAGGAGGAAACTATGGTGTTTGAGGTTCACTGTATGTCATTTCCATGTACAGAACTCTTATTATTTAACTATGCCAAGGTAAAGACAATTTTTCATTCTATGGCACCTTTAAAGATTTTTTTTGTTAACTTTAAAAGTTTGTTTTTAATTTGATGTGTTGCTTGCTGTTTCTTTGTAAATATTTGTGAAATTTACTTGATTGAAAACTGTTTCTACACTATTTTTTTTTATAACTTTGCATTTCATACAATAGTAATGAGACCAGGCTGTTTATAGCAAAAAAAGTAAATAAAATAATAATACATAAATAAAAAAACATTTATCATGCTATAAAACATCATAGTGAAATATATAATGTGAATATTTTATAAAATATAATGAAATAGTTGGAATTTATGTTACTTGCAGAATGTTTGTTTATTCATTCATTTATTCAGAATATATGGCTTATTTTTGAATGAAATTTGATTGAATTAAAAAAAATTGACTGGTAATTTTCTACAAGGACATTAATCAGTGATTTTACAGACATTTCCGTTAACCTTAAAACACAAAGCAATGAAGTGCAAAACACAAGTAAAACACCTCTAAAAAAATAAAGACTGAAAATTCTGTTATATTGATACAGTACATTGTGCCCTATTTTTTTTTTTTACTATCAAAACCAGGACAAGTACTTCAACTGAGTCAACTTTCAGCTGCTTACACTATGGTATAAAAATGTATATGGTATATAAAATCATTTTACAATACAAAATTCTAGGCTCTTAATTGCCATCCATGTATGAAAAGTAAACATTAATATCATCATAAAAAAGTCTAATATGCTGATTACTTAATTGACTTCACTGACAAACTAATACTATCTTCAGCTCTCTGCACTGAGCACAAAACAGCTATACTGTATTTAGACTAAATCAACAGTTTAGGCCTCAACACCTCCAGTCCTTAAATGGGTTTTGCTGATAAACGACTTCTGACAGTTTAGTGAAAATATACTTTAGTTCTCTCCATACCCTGAGCTCTAAATTGTTTTATCTTTCTCCTTAAAACTTTGGAGTGATGCCACGCTCTCAGCATGGCTGAATTGATTAATTATTTATTAGCTCTTGCCATTCACCAGCTGTCAAAGTGAATCTGAAACACCAGCAAATGTAACGCATCATCAAATCATATTGAAATGCAAACAATGGGGTACATGCATATGCAAATTGATCTCAAAATTGACCCAGTGTTGTGAAGACGCATTGAATGTGGCAGATGGAATTTAAAAGCCTTCAGTTTTACTCTGCTAAGCAGCTTACTGCTAATTATGGAAAATGATTTCCTTCACTTTTGTTTGGTGCCGTAACGCAGCGGTTAAATGAAGCGGATGGCCTGATAGGAATTAATTGATTTATGGGTATGCGTAATGCATGGACATGAACACCGAACCTGTGTTCAAAGGACGATCTGATGATTAATTAGTCGAAATCAGTGGTTTGGGGTTCATTTGAGCACCATGTGTCCAGGCAAAGTAATGAACAAACGTTCTTCCAGTTATGTTAACAGAATATTTGTTAAAACCTCTCTGGTCTTTAATAATGTTCTTAAAACGTTTACACAAATACGTTATGTATACACCATTCATGGAACATTTTTCCTGAAATGTTTTCATTTGATGTTCGTCTAATGTGTTTCAAATGTTACTACATTCAAAAGTAATGTAGAACAGAATGTTCCCTTAATGTTCCAAAAACCAAAAAAAAAGTTTCTAAAACATTTTCAAAATGTGATGTTTGGAACATTCAGAATTAACAGTTTTATAACTTAATTAATAATTTTTAGCAAAATGTTCTTAGAAAATATTTTTGGTAGTTAGATACAGCCTAGCATTAAAATGAAAGTTTAATGAAAGTCATGACGAAAACGTACCTCTGGGAACTTTTTCACAAGACACGAAATATGTACCAATAAGTACATATCACTGCAGTTTCCAACAGAAATGAACACTAGAGGCGGTAAAACATCGAGCACTTGTGATCATTTTCGTACAAAGTTATAATTACAGCTCCATATGTTTTGCTTTCCGGCCGTATCAAGCTTGTTCAGTAGCTCAGCCGGCACAGAAGTGGACTTATGATGCGGAATCCTTGGGTACAAATCCTGTCAAAAACATGTCTTACGATGAAAGAGCTGAAAGATGAGAGATAGAAAAACAAGCTAAAACATCATGCTTGTGATTTCGTTTTATGTCACATTCGCTTTTGTTAATATTGTCGGGTAGGCTTAGGTGTAGTGCAGATGGTACGTTATTTTAAAACATCAAAGAGCATTAGACTTAAAGCACCACTCAATGGACATTTCAAGTCAGAACTGTGATGAAACCTATAAAACCAAGGTCACATAAAACATACCATATATACCTTAATCTGTTCCGGGGAAACACTCTATTAGCGCCACCCAGTGGACATTTCACATCGAATATGTCACGAAAAGTACATGGCGGTATGTATTTAGCGTCTTGCGAAACAGTTCCCAAAGGTATGTTTTCGTCATGAGATCAGGGGGCCGTTTCATAAAACAAGTTTACCAAATAAGCCATGTTTATTTCAGTTAGTCTGACTTATTGTCAGTTGATTTGGTTCAAAATAACTCAGACTAACTGAAATAAGCCTGGCTTATTTGGTAAACTTGTTTTATGAAACAGGCCCCAGGTTGCAAGTTTTCATAATAAACCTGCTTTTATTATGAAAACCCTATTCAGATAAGATTTTCATATGGGATAACCAGTGTCTGTCGAAGTTGTTGATATAGGTGTGCCTGTCATAACTGACATATTGCAAAATGTATTTAGCTGTGCTTATCAATTATGCAGGAAGTATTAAATATGTGCATATGTCTTGGATTATTAAAATACTGGACATGGGCCACTGAGAGGTGATTCACTCAGTATGCTTTTTTTTTTACAAGTAAGGTCCTGTGGGTATTTCCCAGGCTATTTTATAGATGGTAAAACACACTGTAATTTTTAACAGCATGGAACTGTGCAGTCTATTCCTGGAAAAAGTACAGACATGGCTGATTTGAACAGGATTAAAATAATTATTGCATTATCCCTATTTAAAACTAATACCATCTGAAGAGAGCTTTAGTTTCATTAAATAGCATGTTAAGCATTTTTTAATTAAGCTGAACTAACTCATTAAAGGAATAGTTCATCCAAAAATGAAACTTTGCTGAAAATGTACTCACCCTCAGTTGATCCAATATGTAGATGAGTTTGTTTCTTCACCAGATTTGGAGAAATTTAGCCATGCATTACTTATTCACAAATGGATCCTCTGCAGTGAATGGGTGCCGTCAGAATGAGAGTCCATAATCCATAATAACTCTTTCTCTGGTGGAAAAAGCTCAAAATATCCACCAAAATATTTGTTTTGAACGGTTTTCGCTTGTAAACGGTGCTTGATTTGTGCATATTTCTCTCCTGATTCAGACAAGAGAACTTTTTCCACTGGAAAAAGCAATATAATGGATTTGTTTCTTACAAACATGCAGCTTTTCATTTCACAAGATGTTAATTGATGGACTGGAGTCGTGTGGATGACTTGTGGATTATTATTGTGATGTTTTTATCAGCTGTTTGGACTCTCATTCTTACAGCACCCATTCACTGCAGAGGATCCATTGGTGATGTGATGCTAAATTTCTCCAAATCTTTTCTGATTAAGAAACAAACTCATCTACATCGTGGATAGATGGGCTTTCTTTCTCAAATGAGACCTTCTAGCACCATTTCATAGTACATCAAACACTTTTATTCCAGAAAAGCAAGGAAAATCTGCTTTTCCATTATATGCCCCTTTCAAACCCATCCTCACAGTTACGCCTAATCTGAAATGGCATTACTGAAGTGTGTATCATATCTTCATATTATGCCATAATGTTCTCAGGATGGCACCCCTTTGGTTTGTAATATGACTCTCGGGGAACAACACATCCATGACACTTTCAGCTGCATAAATCCTCTCTGTTTTGAGGGGACTTTAAGTACGATAAGCTCTCCGAGCCGCAGCGGGTTCAGCCGACCATACAGAGGAGTTCTGAAGAACACAATTCCTCGTATCCAGTATCTACTGAGACCTCATTAAAAAACAGGCCAGATCTTGAAGGCATGATGTGGAATTTTAAGACAGTGTGCGTGTACTAGGTTGTTCATAAGATTATGCTCTGTGTTGCAACCTTGAAACGACACTGTGTGCGGTTGCTCAACTTTGCTTTTGCAAATTTAATAAAGCTCCAACATGAAGTCAAATTCTAGAGAAACACTGGTGTGCTCAAACAAACAGTTTACGCTTTGAGAGAATTTTGAATGATAACTTTCATATTCAGTCATCTCTGCTGCTTTCCTCCTATATATATTAGTCTCAAGAACATTTTTTTTCTGCAATAAATAAATCAAATATAATAAAAATAACAGAAAAAATAACCAAAGTTGAAATATAATGGAAGAAAACAATAAATAAAATATGTCATGTAATTGTGGTACATTCTGCTGTAGTTTCATTGATCCAAAACTGTATATTAAAATAAATTATGTTCTGATTAAAGTCAGTTGTGACAAGAAAATGACACTGCACCAGGTTAGGAAACTGTGTTAGCACCAGGTTTAGTGAAGCCTGACACACTTACATACAGTACAACATAAGAAACTAATTTGATTTTCATTGCTTTTTAGGGCACCACCGCAACTGACACGTAAATAGATGTGTTGCTTCAAATAAACAAAAGCCGCAGTTAATTGATGGTACATTGTTGTCTGTGTATAGCTCTTCCTCTGCTGGCAGTCTCGCTTTTTATTTTCAGCTTCTACACAATGGAGCATTTCAAGGTCACAAAGCACTTGGTCTGCACCAGGAACTGTCAGAATCAAACAAACCAGAGTTTCCAGGAGAACAGACACAGTCAGCTGAGATGAAAGTGACAATCATTCCTTACAAAATCCACCCACTTCCTGTCACTGCTACAGGCGCTTTCTACAGCATGCACTTGATTTCAGGTAATTGACAATAAGGATTGTTACAAAACAGGATGGTGTGTCATTCAGAAGGCCTTGTATTTGAATTCAAAATTGGAAACAGGATGCTGAATTATAATTTGAATTTGGACAGAGGGAAGTAGAATTCAAAATGGAATGCAATTCAAAGAAAATTCACATAGTATGGTAAATGTAGAGTGGTTCTTTATAAAACACGGAAAAAAATCAAAAAAGATTCACTCAAAAGATTTCACTCAGAAACTTTCTGTAAATTTCATAATTATTATAAATAAAAGGCAAGTAACACATTGAATTAAATGTGAAATTTTGAAGTAGAAACTAATCTTTATTTCAACAAGTGTACAATGTGGTTGCATAATTTGTGAATGTTTTTGATTTTGAGATACTATTATAGTTTTTCATTAATATTTTGAGTTCGTTTTTATTTTTAGTTTTTCAGTTTTCCTTGTAATTTAAAAGTTATAGTAATTAAGTTGTGTGTTTTTGTTATCGTTAGTTTATTTTTTATTTATTTATAAATTTTTTGTCTATAGTTTTTATTAATGTTTGATTCGGTTTTAGTTATTTTAGCACATCAAGTGAAACTAAATGTAAAAAAAAAAAAGAAATGTTGCCTTGGCATCTGATAAAAGTGTTTTATATTTTTTGTTTCAGTTAATTTTTTAAAAAAAAATGGTTTTAGTCATCTATACCCTGTTTTAAACATATGAAATTTGAAAAATCCACTTTAAATCCACTTCCATTTTAAAATCCACAGTCGTGACAGTGTCCTTTTTTAGTATCATTGATATACTATTTTAGTTTTTGTAAATATTTTGAATTGGATTTTATTTTTATATTCTCTGTTTTTATTTTAATATTAGTTAAAGTTTTAGGATTTTTATTGTGTGTTTTTGTCATTTTTATTCTTTCTTTTTTTTTTTTTTTTTTTTTTAAATATGTCTATATAGTTTTTTTATTTTTGAATTATTATTTTAATTTTTTACTACAAGTCAACGAAAATGTTGCCTTGGTTCACATTTTTTCAGATTATATTTCACTTAACATTAATTTTTGATCCAGTATCATTTTTTTATGGTTTATTTTTTAATTAACTGTAATAATCCTTATCCTGATGTAGCCAATTCCTAATTTGTGAAATTTGTCCTCCAACAGTGTTTCAGGACTTCTTTTTTCTCAGAGTTTCTATAGGCTGCAGGCAAGTTTAGTTTCTGTTGAAATTCTAACAGTCAATACTCAGTTCTGATTTATGTCTAACGACACAGTTTTTTGTGAATTTTAGCACATTTGATGATGGGAATCGCTGCCAGGAATCAATAGCACAACATGGTTTCAAGTGCCTTTGAGCCAAGGGCTGAGAACGGACGGATACATCAAAGCGCAGGGCTGGAGACGGATGCCTGCCCGACCCGCCTGCACATCAATTCTGCATGGGCCTGAGAAAGAGCATGCGCTGGGCTAAACCTCAGAGGAACGCCATCATGAAAAGTTGATGTAGTAAAAGACAGAAGGCACACTAATAAGAGACCGAAAAAGACAGCGAGGAGGGAGCCGAGAACTGCAGGCAGGACAGAGAATAAAAAGAGACAAGTGAAGAGAGAGAAAACCAGCGGCGCGAAAACTTTCTGCGAGCCCGAATTCTGTCTGATCGCAAGCAGAGAGTTTGTGAGACAATTTAGATGAACTGAAGGGAAGTGGAGCTGATGGGCGGCATTATTCTGCTGTGGCCACGTCTTCAACAGCAGTATTTCTGCTGGTAAACATTAGGCTGGAGTGAAACTTAGTAAATGAGCAGTAGATAGAGAGAGAGACAACAGGGAGAAGGCCAACAGAGCAACAATTTGCTGTCAGTGTTGTTATAAAGAGTACCAAAGGCCAGAAGAAACCATTAGCTTGTATTTACAGCACTGATATCACACACAAACAAAAACAACTTCAGCTCAGTTGTTAAAAAGTCAAGATTCAGCTTGAAGTAAAAACAGTTCTTTGTTCAAGTTTAGACATAAAAATATCATAATGTCAAACTATGGAACTTTTTTACTTGTTTTGCTTGTTTTATTGTCTTCCAGGGTACAAAATACATTCTGAAGTTTATTACTTAGTACTTAAAAAACACACTATTACTAAAACACCATTAACCCAGTATTCTGCAACAATCATTTTCTTAGTATTTTCTTAGTATCGTATCGAAACATGTTACGAAAGATGAATGTACTTGAGAAATAATACATGTAAAATGAAGTTAGAAACATAAACCACTTGCAAATTTGAAAATCACGGTTTGAAATGCAAAATAGATATTAGTATTTAATTGATATGAAGCATATTTCATTATATTTTTCATTATATTTAATAGATTTCATTGGTTCAAGGTAGAATAACCCACTAGGATGAAACAAATTGATATTTTGTTTGATATAAAAAGGAACAATTAGAAAAAAAAATATGATGTAATATTTATGGTTTATCATAAAAGTTTTAAAGGAAGAGTTCTCCCAAAAATGAACATTTGGTGAAAATTTACTCATCATCTGGCCATCCATTTCATTACGTGACTTGCTCACCGATGGATCCTGAATGGGTGCCGTCAGAACGCAGGGATATGGGTAAGGGACTCATATTTTAGCCGGAAGCAACGGTTTGAAATTAAAACAAACATGCGGCTTTTGCTTCACAAGACGTTAATTGATGAACTGGAGTGGTGTGGATTACTTGTGGATTATTGTGATGTTTTTATCAGCTGTTTGGACTCTCATTCTGACGGCACCCATTCACTGCAGAGGATCCATTGGTGAGCAAGTGATGTAATGCGACATTTCTCCAAATCTGTTCCTTATGAACAAACAAACTCATCTACATCTTGGTTGGGTCATCTACATCTGAGGGTGAGTACATTTTCAGATAATTTTTATTTTTGGATGAACTATCCCTTTAAGAAAATTCCTCTGTTTCTTAACTTGAAACTTTTTCTTGTTCTCTACATAAAAATCACTAAATTGTTGCTTTTATACTTTCACAACATGATTGACACAGGGGAAATAAATAAATAAAATTATAAAAAACCAAACTTCTACCCTGAAATAAACAAAACAAGTTTTAAAGCAAGACACGCTTCACAAAAGCAGTTCATTAAATGCACTACACGTCTGCAAGAGGGTGAGAACAAAACAACACATACCCATGATGCTTTGCAACATGAATAGCCAATTAGATCAATTTATTTTGGGACATTCTCAGAAAACAAGTCAGGTTTACTGCAAAACAAGACAAAAGGGTTAAGATCTGTTTTGTACAACAAATTAGCAAAACTTTAGCCACAAACTACACTAATCAGTAACTATGCCCACTATTTCTGCAAAAAACTTCTCACCGGTTTGGAAGCTAATGATTTCCTGCCTGGATGTGTCCATGTGTGTTTGTTGGCATTGGGTGAGTGACAGAGCGATGTGGTGGGTGTGTGTAGGGGAGTCAGATGCTCCATTTGCAGCAGGAGTGTAATTGGACTGAAAGACATGTGTTTGTTGAAGATAACACGGCGCGATCCAGCGGCCTCACGCTGCCTGACCTCATTCGTCTGGCATCATTCTAAATCTATCAACTCATTTGGACGCACAGACACCTGAAGAGAGAAGAGGGAAAAAAGGAAGTGTGTGTGTATCATTGCCAAAGGATTCGCCTAATTACTGCAATGCATCAGCCTTTCTGTTTAAGGAGGGTTGCAGCACCCGTTTAATACGGCCCGTCTTTTTCAACCTGATTTCCAGGTTTTCATGTAACCCTCGAGGAAAACAAGTGTTTTGAGTTTGTACTGCATATCGAGAAGTAATCAGTGTTGAAACTGACTATTAGACAACTTTAAGTAATAATGAATTGCTTGCACTAATCAGCCTAATAGTGTTTAGATGATTTCACATATGCAGGTCTATTTTAATTTACATTGCATCATACAGTTTATTATTGTTCTTACTTAGTTACACTACCGTTCAAAAATTTGAGGTCGGTAAGATTTATAAATGTTTTTGAAAGAAAAAGACCAAGACTGCATTTATTAGAACAAAAATACAGTAATATTGTGAAATATTATTACAATTGAAAATATATTAATATAATTTAAAATGTCATTTATTCTTGTGATGTCAAAGCTGAATTTTTAGCGGCCATTATTCCAGTCTCCAGTGTCATACAGTGTTATTTTAGTAGCAATGAGATACTATTATAGTTTTCATTAATATTTTGAGTTAGTTTTACTTATACTTTCTGTTTTCATTTTAATTGTAGTTAGTTTCAGTGATTGTGTTTTTGTCATTTGTATTACTTTTTTTTTCTATATGTCTATATTATTTATTTATTTATTTTTTTTAAATTGTAGTTTTAACTGTTTCAGTGCATCAGGTTAAACTAAATGAAAATGAGAAATGCTGCTTTGGCAACTAGCTGAAATAAAATGTGTTTAAGGTTTATTTTATTTTATTTTATTTCAGTTCAAATTTATTTTATTTTATTTAGGTTAAAATTTATTTTATTTCAAAAATATTGTAAAATATGTTTTAATATTTTTAATATTTAATTTTTTAAAATGGTTTTAGTTTTAGTTAACTATAATAACCCTGGTGTCACATTATCCTTCAGAAATCATTCAAATGTCTTTTTTTTTATTATTTTTTATTATATTTTAATTTTTAATTTTTTTTTAAATGTTATAATTCATTTTAAATAATTATATAATTTAATATATTTTAATTTCTATATATATATATATATATATATATATATAAATTATATAATTTGTATATTTTTATTAATTTATTATTTATATTGAAGATTTGCTTATTATTATAAATACTGAAAACAGATGTGCTGCTTAATATTTTTGTGGAATCCATGATTATTTTTTTTTTCAGGAGTTCAGCATTTACATTTTTTTTAAATGCTGAAATGTGATTTTTTTTAACATTATAAAAGTCTTTACTATCATTTATGATCAATTTAATACATCCTTGCTGAATAAGTAGTACTTTCTTTAAAAAAAAAGTACTAACCCCAAACTTTTGAACAGTACTAGATAGATGGATAGACAGACAGATAGATAGATTGAATGATAGCTCTCTAGTGAGCTTTCAAAACTACTGAAGCTACTGAAGCATTTACAGATTCTTAAACTATATTTTTAAAAGAATGTTAAAGGCATAGTTCATCCAAAAATACAATTTCTGTCATTATTTACTCACTCAAAAGAATCAGTGCTAGATAGATAGATAGATAGATAGATAGCAACCTCATTAACCTGGCATCACTTTAGAATCCTATTTTTACTGATGAAATCTGGCAAAGAGCTTAAAAGATATGAAAAGAGACGACAGGTTCTGCTGTTGTGATGTGGTTGGAATATGTGTCATCTTTATGCTATATTGAGGCTATACATTATTTAAAGATTAGCAGCGCAAACATGGTGGTAACAAAAGGCAAGCAGGTGTTCGACTGTTTCTCAGAAGCGCAGCTCTGCTCTTTCATTTCCTCTAACCAGATTAACCTTTAATGAGCTTTGGTGCCCAGTTGTGTTGTCTGTTAGTTACACAGAACAGAGGTTCATAAAATACACAGCAAAAATTCCCTGTGCAAAGTCATACTTGACTGAATGTTTCCCCACTGTAGATATTGACCAGCTGTCAGAGAGATGGAGATTTCCCCAGCACCAAAACATCCCCTTTAGATGATCCATGGACCTCCTTATCGATGCAGTTTTCCCCCTCTCTGGTTTTCCTCTGCCAAGTCAGACTTGCTCAATCGAGGGGACTAAAATTTGATTGATAGCCCACCTGAGCACAGACGCAAACTTAAAGATTTCCTGCCATCTCAAGCAATATCAATCTGAGCCCTAATGGGGCTGAAGTCCCTCAGGAGGACATCCGAACGTTGAGTCGCGTCCGCAGACTGAAGGACGCTTCCTCTCTGTGCGCCTAATTCAAGAAAGCAGCTCTCTCATTTGTAATAGAGCAGGATGGTTAGGTTTGACGGCTCCCTACCATGACAGCTTCAGTCGTCAGATCTCTCTCAAAACAATATTTTCTCTTAAAAGAAGTTGGGGTGGATGAAATTGTTCTTTACTAAAGTGTTTAAACCGGTGTTGTTAAATACGACTAAAACTATTAAAAACTATTTTCTGTAACTGAAACAAAGCTGAAATAAAATAAGATGAAAAACTTGTATTTAAAATCTAAGAAATGTAGGAATGTTGACTGAAATATGTTTAAGTACTAAAATAACTAAAACTGAATTAAAAATAAATTAAAGGTTAGCAGAAATATATTAGTGCTGTCAAACGATTAATCGTGATTAATCACATCCAAAATAAAAGTTTTTGTTTACATAATATATGTGTACTGTTTATATTTATTATGCATATATATGCATGTATATATTTAAGAAAAATATGTTTATATATTAAATGTTTATATATAATACATTATATGAATATAAATATATACATGTAAATATATGCTGTGTGTGTGTATATATACTATATACATAAAAAATATACACAGTACACACATATATTATGTAAACAAAAATATATTTTGGATGTGATTAATCGTTTGACAGCACTAAAATATATATAAAAATAAACTAATGAAAAAATCACAACAAAATTACTAAAATGTAAACTAAAATAAATATACAAATAAAAGCTCATTCAAAATATAAATAAATAATATAATAGCATATAAATAATTCTAAAATAACACTGCTTTAAACTAGTGCTGTCAAATTGATTAATCGTGATTAATCACATCCAAAATAAATTTGTGCTTACATAATATATATTTGTTTAATATTTACATGTATTTATATTCATATTCATATATGATTTATATATACATATGTATTAATCGATTTGACAGCACTACTTTAAACCTTTAGTGAGCTTCTAAAACAGCTACTGAAGCATTTACAGATTCTTAAACTATATTTTTAAAGAATGTTACAGTGATTGTACCCTGGTCAAAGGCATAATTCATCCAAAAATACAATTTCTGTCATTATTTACTCACTCAAAAGAATCAGTGATAGATAGATAGATAGATAGATAGATAGA